>CABHPP010102808.1:1861-23511 GCA_902168425.1 Peromyscus attwateri | reverse complement strand
TTCTTCTTCTTCTTCTTCTTCTTCTTCTTCTTCTTCTTCTTCTTCTTCTTCTTCTTCTTCTTCTTCTTCTTCTTCTTCACAAAATATTGAATGTGATGGATTTACTATTTTCATTTAACTTTTTTTAAAGATTAAAAAATTAATTATGTATGTGTCCATGTGCCTGTAGAGGGTATCGGGTCCTCTGGAGATGAGGGTCAAGATGACTGTGAGCTGCCATCTTTGGGGGAATCTGTGTGTATGAGGTTCCGATGGCTTGTAAGAGCCCAGGTTAAGAGCTACTTCTTCTGTGCCCAGGCAGGGCTCAGCGTCCGAGGGCACCAGCGTGATTCAGAACGCCTGGCTGGGGAGATTCTTACTAAAGCCTCTCCATTCCTTCTAGCCTGCGGTGAGCCAAGTCAGCCACTGCGGCATATAACATCCTCCTGCAGGCTTTCCTACTGCCTGCATGCTCTAAACGACCCCCTGCCTATCCTGCATCACTTCGTGGTCTGCAGAGTTAAAGGACCGCTCTTGGGCTACAGTAGGCAAAGGACAACAGGCATGTTCAAATAGATCAAACCGAAAGCCTGGGTCATCCAGGGACCCAAGAGAAACCAGCCTGGCTCCAAAAAATTCAAGCTGGCCTGTAAAGCAGACAGGGCCACGTGATGGGTGTCCCCCAATCTGGCAGTGCGAATGGAGTTACAGGCGCAGTGTTACCCGGGATTGCAAACGTTTGCGGTCCCCACCCATTTCGTGGCAGGAAGTCCAGTGTTTTCCAAGGGTTTTCCAAGAACGCCCAGAAGCCCGCGCCTCCCGCCCGAGACCGCAGCGGAAGCTCTATCGCGCCCCCTGGAGGCTGCTCGCCCCTGGCTCCTGGCTCCTGGCTCCTGGTGCGAGAGGAGTGACCTGCCTCCATCTCTGCTTGGAGAGTGTGGTGTGATGGCCCATCACGTGCCTCCTACAAGTCTCCTTTAATTGATGGAGAAAAGAAACCTGCCTGTGCTGCAAAGCACCACAGCAAAGCTGCCAGAATCCCTAAAGATGAAAACCTCCTTTAAGCCTTCTTGCGTCTCGTTTTCCTCTAGGGGGTGTGCGCACGCCAAGCCCAGTTTTGGGAGGGTCCAGGAGCCTGGCTTGCCCACTTACCTTGTGAGGTACTCAGGGTGGCAAAGTCATATAACGGGCTTGTGTTGTCTGGTTTCAAGCCCTTTTCACGTTCTTGTCCCTTTAATCCTCATTACAGTCGTAATGAATTATAACTGTCTTCATTTCACAGTCGGGAAACTGAGGCATAGGGAGCTCACCAAGATCGAACAGTATCACAAGGTTAATGCTGGCAGAGCAGATCCAAACGTAGGACATCTGAGGGACCCCAGGCTCCTCCCGACACGACGTTGGCTTAAGCCATTCCAGGGGCCTGTGCTATGTGTGAACTCTGCTAGGCTGTGGTCTCCACACATCCAGGCCCGAGGCACTGTCTCTGTTACATGGAGGTACTTGAGGGCATTGCTAGCTGTCCTTGGCATATGATTTCTTTACTTAAGTCACTTAGTGGCTGGGTGGGTCTCAGTGGAAGCGTCATCTAAGAATAGCCAAGGCTCTTGGAAACAGGAAATTCTGCTGTGAACAGCAGCTAGCTGTGCCCACTCTTTCCAGCCCTTCTACCACCTGCCCTCCAGATTTTGGATTTACCCAGTCAACCCCCAGAGGGCACATAAACCAATTTCTTGCAATAATCTCACATGTGTGTGTGCCCCTTCCCAAGTTCCCCTGTCGTACCAATGGGACCTGGACCAGCCACCATATTCTCTGGCCATCTCCCCCAAACATAAAATGAAATCAAATCCACGTTTTTAGTAGGGGTTATGCCCATCAAGGCCAGTAAGGACTTTCCCTGGCTGAGGATGATTGGCTGCAGGAAGAGCAGGGGTGTGATGCTGCCTGGATGCAGGAAGAGCAGGGGTGTGATGCTGCCTGGATGGAGAAGAGCCATCCAGTAGAGCAGCCGTTACACCTGCAGCTCTGATTTCACACAGCTTTTCTCATGAGACTCTGCCTGGATTCTGAGACTCACAGCTCGCTTGGAGCAGGGCTGGCCCGTCCCTTTGTGACCAGTAGCCCCTTCTAGGTTTCTTGAGCAGCCCTGATCCCCAAAGGTCTGCCTACACCTCTCCCCAGCCTGCCCTTCCTTAGCTTTCCACTGTGTGAATGAATGAGAACTTCTGAAGGACACAGAAGCCTTGAGGGGTTTGGAGCCAAGACGAGTGGTAGCTTCGCGCTGGACCAGAGCATGGCTGCTGTGCCTGGTGGCTGCCCTTAAGCCAGGAGCACTTTCTTCATCAGAGAGTAAAAGGGATGGCTTAAGTGAAATGACTTAGCACTGCAGTGTGGGAAGTCTCTTGTTCTCATTTGGGTCCTCCTCATCATCATCATTGTCATCATCATCATAATTATCATCATAATTTCTCTATGCATTTTTTGAGACAAGGTTTCGATGTTTTTTTTTTTATTGGATTTGGCACTACCGTATATGGACTTTGTGGCCAAAAAAGATTGGGGCTCGAATCCTAGACTCTTGTCTTCCCAGCTGTGTGACTTTGGAGAAGTAACTTGACTTCTCTGTTGTTTGGTTTTGGTTTCCTCCTCCGTTAATTGGGGGTAATTACTTATCTTGAAATATTTATTTCAAGAAGTCGATAATGAGCTGGGCATGGGGGCACACGCCTTTAATCCCAGCACTCGGAAGTCAGAGGCAGGTGGATCTCTGAGTTCGAGACCAGCCTGGTCTACAGAGTGAGTTCCAGGACAGCCAGGTCTACACAGAGAGACCCTGTCTGAAAAAACAAACAAACAAACAAACAAAAAAACAAAATAAAGAAGAAGTAATAGTAGTAGTCGTTGTCATCGTCAATAACATAATGTATGCAATGTATTTTACATCTTACAGAATCTCAGAAGATGAGATCTCACCATCACGGCATCACCATCACCACCATCCTCTCCACGCTAGCACTAAGGTAGGCTTGCGTGGCTTCCACAAGGTGTCTTGATGAGCATCACCACAAGGTGGCAGCCATGCTCACACTGGGCATCTGTCTCTCTGGAACAAAACGACGCCAGGCCCAGCGTCTCAGAGGGCTGTGCTGGGGAAGAAGAGCTTATAAAAATAATGTCACGTTTACAGACTGACTTAATGAGCCTGATTAATGTGCTAGGCTCCCTGCCCCACAGAGCGGAAGTCCTGCATGAGGAGGCAGGTATCACCTCCTCCTTCACTGAGCCTGCACTCAGTCCTCTTGTCCCCATCTCCCACATCCTCCAGGCCTGACTGGCGCCTGCCAGCCTCTCAGGTCCCGAGTTCACCCCTCTCCTGATACTGGCTTTAGCCACCTGCAGCCCAGGACATTTTCAGCGTCTTGCTTCTGCTCCCTGCCTGCAGTTCAGGTCTCACCACATTCTAGAAGCTTCGGCCGGTCCTTCTACTCCCAGGTCAGGTCTGACTTCACCTGCCCTCTCCACGGAACCCGGGTGGCGTGAGGTGTGTCGCTCATGACTCTTCTTTCACCCTCTGTGGACTCTGACCTCTCTGAGGCAGGGAACCCAGCAGCTGCTCCATTACGTAATGGTCAGTCTGTAAATATTTACTGTGTTCCTTCTGCATTAGGTGCCATGGCCCTGCTGGAGACCTCTTTCAAAATAAACAGATAACCCTAAAAGCAAAAGCTTCACAAAGGGGATGGTTAGTCCTGGACACAGAGGACTCCCCCACCCCCCACCCGCCCCGTGCCTCAGGTTCTCAACACGGCAGCCAGATAGAGGACAGGATTCTCAGCTAACTTTGAATTTCAGACAAATAGGAAATACATTTTTGAGTGTTACTATGTTCCATATAACACACAGGACATTAAATAAGTGGGGTATAACCCAAGGGGCTGGGGATTTGACTCAGATGGTAGCGTGCTGGCCTGCCATGCACAAAGTCCCGGGTTTGGTCCTTGGCACCACGCGAAGTCAGGTGTGTTGATGTACACCTGGGATCCCAGCATTTAGGAGATGAAAGTGGGAAGAGAGGTGCAAAGTTATCCTCCGGCCTGGGTGACATGAGATCCGTCTCAAAACAATTCAACACTATATCCCGAACGCCGTGTTATTCTGACCCCCTTGGTGGGCCCTCCCTGGAACTGAGACGCTGATCCTGATTCCTGGAACATCTGCTGTGATTTGTGAAACCTCCAGGGAAAACACATAGATCTGGCACTCGGCAGGAGTGGTCATGGTCGCAGCTGGCAAACGTAGCTGCCCCAGTACATCTCACAGACATCCCATGTTCCAAGGAAGCCCAAGTCCGACATCCAAATTTTGTTTTGCTTCTTTTGTTTGTTTATTTGAGATCTGTGTAGCCCAGGCTGGCCTCAAGCTCTTGATCTTTCTGCTTTAGCCTCCCATGTGCTGGGATTACAGGTGTGGCCACTGTGCTGGGCTGCCACCACATTTTCAGGAGGATTAAATTTGTAGCACTCAGCAATACCTTAAAAAAAAATTATCTGTCAGTCAAGTGGTGGTGCACACTTTTAATCCCAGCACTTAGAAGACAGAGGCAGGTGGATCTCTGAGTTCGAGGCCAGCCTGGTCCACAGAATTCCAGGACAGCTAGGACTACACAGAGAAACCCTGTCTTGAACCACCACCCCCCCCCCCCCCCCAAAAAAAAAGAGAAGTAGCATCTAGAACAATAAGACTCGTTGACCCCTTCCCTGCTCTGCCAGGAAGCAGTGAGCAATGGCTCTTGACTCCAGACCTGAGGACCAAGTCTCAGATGTAGAGGGGAGACACAGGAAACGGAACAGTGCTGGGCAGCTGAGGGGACCCGGGAGTCAAAGGAGACACCATTCTCCCCGTGGCAGCCTTGAGAGCAGAGTGCCACACATTCTTTCATACTCACACTGGCTCCAGACGAGTGACAAAGGTCCCTCAAAGCAATAAAAGACAAAACCATTAAAGAGAAACACCAAGCTCCATAAAATATGGGTCAGCACTTAAGGAAATAGGAGGGAGTGTAATAGACGTCATTAAATGTCTTCAGAGGCTGCGAGACAACCAGTGTAGCCATTAGTTCAATTGTATGGATTCCTTGCTCATGTGTCCTCATACCACTTTGGTTCACGGTGACTTGGCTCCCACTGCCAGCCGCTGTATTTCTTTATTTGAATTCCTTCCTCATTCATCCTCAGAGTTCCCTTTACCAATGGTGTACCTGTCTGATGCATCAAAGAACTAACACTTCATATTCTGGGAGGAGCCCTCCGCCAATGGTTGATAAGACCTGGAACAAATACCTCAGTTCTCCCACACCTTGGTTGGAATGAGTCTGATCATGTTCCACCCTGGCATTTCCCAGCACGATTGACTGTGACTGTTGTCTTGACAACACCTAGTTCTTTGGCTGCCTGGCTTCTTCATCTTACTGCCCTTGTTACCCTGCAGGTACTTCCTGGTATCAGGTTCCAAATACACTTTTGCACACAAACAGTTTTTAAAGACTTGCTTATCGAAGAACCCAACCCAACTTAAGGAACGGGCAGCTTCGAGAAAGGAAGTCGGAAAACAGATTGATTAGCGTGGGGAGCCTAGATGTAGAAAAACAAAGCAGATCTAGAAAGCAGGAAAGAAAAGTTACATGACATCAGTGACCAGACTGGTCTGACTACCGCATCTTCCAATGCTTGCCTAAAAGAACAAATAATTTAAAGGAAGAAATAATCTAAGAAATAATAGAAGAAAAGAAGAGTATCTACTTCTGGTGGAATTCGTGAGTGTCCAGGGTAAGATGGAAGCTTAATGATGTGCAGGTCACCGGCAAAGAAAGGCGTTGTGATGGAGTTAGAGCTTGTATCAGCCACACTGAATGTGGAAGACAATGGGCCATCTCTTCAAAGCTCTCCCGAACACGTTTGCAACTTAAAATTCTGGGCCTCATCAAAACCAGTATGTGAGCGGGTAAATAAAGACATTTATAAACATGTGAGGGCCTATACTGGAATCCTCGTTCAACCAAAACTCAAAAATGGGTCCAACAGCAAGGCTCAGTACAAAAAACAGCTGTCTGTGTTTTAGCCTTCCTTCATGCTGCACAGATGGTAGATCTTCGAGAACTAGGGCTGTAGTTCCTGACCCGTCAAATATCCACTGAGCTTTAAAACACAATCAAGTTCCCCTCTTCTCAGAACATGGCGGTGGGGCTCCTGCTAACTCTGTACCAATGGTTTGCAACCTTCCTAACGCTGAGACCCTTTAACACATAAAATTCCTCATGCTGTGGTGACCCCCAACCATATAATTATTTTATTTGTAACTGTAATGTGGCTATTGTTATGACTTGTAATGTAAATATTTAATATATGACCTTTGCAAAAAAGTTCTTCGACTTCCGAGGGGGTCTTGGCCCACAGGTTGAGAACCACCGCTCTACACCCTTCTGCGTGTTGCCTGCTGGCAGAGCGCCCCCTGCTGGACCCTCACTGTCTCTCATTCCATCTCTCCCTCTCCCACTCTTGACATACCATGACCTCAGGAGCTTTCTCAGACGGCCCTCTCCGCTCTTGTCTCAATCGGTACCGTTAAACCCAAGAGCCCTGATGGTGCCATCGGGAAGTGGAGGGGACTAAGAGGCGGTGTCTGGTTGTCAGAAGGAGTCACTGGGGACGTGTCCTTGAAGAGGGTATCGTACACCCGGACACTTTCTTCCAGTGTCTCTTCATCCTGGCCACCAGGCGTGCATCACCGTACCTCCCCGCCTTGATGCTCTGCCTTCCCAGAGTCCCGGAAGCAATGGAGCCGGCAGGGCATAGGCGGAGACTCAGAAGCCGCGAGGCAGGGTTAATCTTTTTTCCCTTCAGATGGTTTTCTCAGGTGTTTGTGACAGTGATGGAGCACCACTCACACACCTCCTCTCACCCCTGTTGACTGAGGGCAGAGGAGAAAGCTCTAGAACAGGACGGGAGAATTAGGATGGGAGTTAACGGGAGACTCTTTGGTAGATGAAGTACGTAGTGATAAATGATGTGATGCATGTGCCTGTGTGGTGTGGTCTACACTCACGGAGTTTATAGCGTGTCTGGGTTTGTTTTATGTATCACTTTGTCCTGACAGCGATACATTGAGGACGGCTGGAAGGGAATCATTATTTTTCTGTTTTATAGACGTGAAGTCTGAGACTCAGAGAGGCTAAGTCACTTGCTTAAGGTCACACAGTCAAGGGTGGGGCGGGGCAGGGCAGGCACTTGATCACTTTCCTTACTTGACTCCAGGTGTGCAGAACTTGAGCACATGGTACTGAGGGGGATACCACATGCCAGGCAGTGCTTAAGCAACGCTTGTCAATGCCTGTCAACTGTGGCGACAGAGCGCGCTTCTATTAATACCCCCATTGTTTGCCTTCCCTGCAGAGACCCATTGTGTGTTTGCTTAGGGACTTCCTGTCCCACTGGGGCAAGCCTGGTCACTCCTGTCCATGCAGTTGTCTGTCTTCCCTGCCAGGGCCACGTCTGGGATGGATGATGGGCAGGAGAAGGGCCGAAGGAATGTGCATGAGAGGAGCTTGTAGATGCTTTTCCAAGCTGCAAGAGTGACAGTCTCCCATGGTCACGAGACTCTGCATCTCCTTCTAGTTACCTGGGCGTGAGGCTGGCAGCGTGGGGGTGGGAAGACTGACAGAGAGCATGGGAAGGCCCAGGCTGACAGTGGGGACCACAGTGCAGGAGTCTTGTATCTTCGGAGAGGCTGTAGGGAAAACAGTGGCCCTCGCCACTGCTGCTTTCTTAGTTTTTGGCGCAAGGAGCTCACAAAAAGAAAGCTGTGGGTGCAGCGGGGACGGCAGAAAGGGAGAACCCAGCAGGGGGCGCTCTGCCAGAGGATTTGCCCAGCTTGCCCGCCCAGAGCCCCTCTGACCGACGCCTTCTCTCAGGGTTTCCTGAGCAGCATCCAGTACTTGCCCCTTCCTTGATGGGTGGCCCCACAGCCTTTCTTGCCTCTAACATGGCCAGATGCGCTCCCTGGGTCATGTGGGGACACAGCCAGAAGGTCCGGGGCTCAGGGAACCAGGTCAGGGCTCCGGGGCGTCCTGGCTGTGTGCCTGAGCAAACCGCTTGACTTTCTTAGGTCTTGGCTCCCCTTCGGTGACATGGGAAACCTGTCAAGTACCTCATGGTGGCTGAGAGGAGACACGAGACGGGCACAGCAGGGATGGGACAAAGTGGGAAGGGGCAGCTGCTCCCTGGCCAGGTGTCACCGTACTGTTCTTGTTCATAGAATAAGAGACGGGCTTCTGAGGTTGCTGGAGCCCAGGGAAGGTTGAAGAGCAGAGTGCAGAGGAAGCAGAGGCCCCACAAGGGAAAGGAGGAAAGGGTTAAGGGAACAGACTATTACCTTCCCATGCTTCCCTCATTGTAGCTGAGAGCCAGAGGAAAATCTGGAAAAGTCTGGAAGGGCAGGGAAGTGGGATAGGCCCAGAGAAGGGAGTCTGGGTCAGGGAAAACCCGCCCCTCTTCTTTGGGCCCGCACCTCCCATCTCTGTCCAGGCAGGCAGCTTCCCACTAGGCTGGGATGCTGTGGCAGCAGGCATGTTTCTGTCTGAGCGTGTGTTTTGGAACCGGGATGAAGGCGAAGAATCTCCGGTTACCAGCATTCCTGAAACAGACCCAAAGGAGGCAGGCAGGCCTGACAGAAGGCAGAGGCACCAGCTGGAAGTGGGAGAGGCCCAAGGGGGCTGGAGGATAGAGCTGGGACAGCCACCTCTGTTCAGTCTTACAGTTGTCCCCAGGCCCTCTCTAGAGTCACCAAGATGGAGTGGAGCCATGGTCTTCCCTGGGCTCACCCTTGAGGAAAAGGTTGGAGATTAGTGTGTGACTCCAGCCTTGAAGTGTGCCAACATCCTGAACACTAGGTTGGGCCGGCTTCAAAAAATGCTTGTGCTGCCCACTCACCTACAGAGGATAGGAGGGCTAGCCTTCTCCATGTGTGTGAGAGTGTGCCCCATCCTGTGTCATGCCACAAGAGACGGAACTTGCACCGCCCCTGCCCTCCAGCCCCAGCGCTTCTTGTGAATTAGTTTGTTAGACTCAAGACAGTGTCGCTCCAGGGCACACAGAATACATTATCGTCCCTGTTTTTTCAATGAAGACACAGAGGGTCAGAGAGGCCGAGTGACCTCCATGAAGGTCACAGCCACAGTTGACTGGAGCTCTGGGACCCTGATCCTCCCATTGGTTCAGGGAGTCTGTCTCAGGTTTGCAGGGCTCTGACCTTATAGATTTTGCTGCCTTTGAAAACAGCTCAAATCCCAGCGGACCCAGGGAATGTCACTTCCCAGATTGCAGGAGCAGCGTCTGTGGCTTCTCTTAGATTCTGGCTGCCTCTTTATGTCTTGGCTGTGCCCGAGTGGAGCCTCTTGGGTTAAATTAGTGGATTTAGGTAATAGACTCAGGCTCTGGGCTTGCAGATCTGGGTTTGAACCCTGTTTTTGCCACAGCTATTGGCTGACCTCTGTGAGGTCAGTTAAGACCTGCAAGTACGGGAAGGGAGGTAAAGACTGTGTGTGTGTGTGTGTGTGTGTGTGTGTGTGTGTGTGTGTGTTTGTGTGTGTCTTCTAGATTTCCCCAGGCCAAAATGATCCGCAAGGATGGTGCTCAACCCGCCCCAGGCTCCTCTAGTCTCCAGTTCCGGCTCCATGCTCTCCTGAGCTGGGGTCTGGCCACCCTAGTTGTGAAAAACATCAGCTCCTCTCCACAGCCTTGCATTTACACACCACTATCCCAGGCAGCTCGGCACAGGACACCCAAAGCACCACTGCCCCAGCAGTGGCAACGACACACGTGGAGTTCTCAGAACTCTAAAGGCAGACATGTGGAGGAGCTGGCCAGTTTGGTTCCAGAAGGCCTCCTCCTGCCTCTTGCTGTAACCTCGCAGGGCTGAGAGAAAGGTCACCTCTCCCATGTCTCTCTAAAAGAGCACTAATTAACCCACAGGAGAGACTCTGTCTCAGTAAATAAAAATGGAGACCAATCAAGGAAGACACTGTCATTAACCCCTAGCCTCCATGTGAGTGCACAAGCATATGTGCATGTGCGTGTACACACACACACACACACACTTTTTTTTTGTTGTTTGTTTTTTGAGATGTGAGTTTTAGGGATCCGTACTCAAGTCTTTACGGCTGCACAGCAAGCACTTTATCTACTGAGCTGTCTCCCCAGCCCCTTTGACTGCTTCCGGTTTTTTTTTTTTTTGGTTTTTTTCGAGACAGGGTTTCTCTGTGTAGCTTTGCGCCTTTCCTGGAACTCACTTGGGAGACCAGGCTGGCCTCGAACTCACAGAGATCCGCCTGCCTTTGCCTCCCGAGTGCTGGGATTAAAGGCGTGCGCCACCACCGCCCGGCTTGCTTCCGGTTTTTCCGGTTTTAACATATTACAAATGTGTTGCCCATATTTCCTTGTGTATTTTCTAGGGTGGTGTATTGGTTACTTTTTGTTGCTATGGTAAAACACCAGGACCCAAATCAACTTCTGGAAGAAGGAGTTTATTTTGGTTTATGATTCCACAGGGTGAGTCCATCTTCATGGGGGGGGGGGGGCGGGGGGCGTGGCAGTAATTGGTGGGAAGCCGAGAGATCGCTTCAGTTGTGTGTAGAAAACAGAACATCCGGGCGGTGGTGGCGCACGCCTTTAATCCCAGAACTCAGGAGGCAGAGGCAGGTTGAACTCTGAGTTCGAGGCCAGCCTGGTCTACAGAGCAAGTTCCAGAACAGCCAGGGCTACACAGAGAAACCCTGTCTTGAAAAACCATAAATAAATAAATAAAAATAAAACAACCCCAAAACAAAAACAGAACAAACTGGATGGAGATGGGGCAACACTATGAATTCTCAAAGTCCACCCCCAAGTGACACACTTCTTCCAGCAAGACTCTACCTCCTAAAGGTTCATAGCATCCCCAAGCAGCGCCACCAAATGGGGACCAAATGTTCAAATACTTGACCCTATGGGGGACATTTATCAGCCAAACCACCATAGGTACATGGGACTAGTGTAGTGGTATTGTGTTCCCCAAAATATTGTGTACCTTAATAAACTTATCTGGGGTCAGAGACAGAACAGCCACAATATTAAACATGAGGATAGGCAGTGGTAGCATACGCCTTTAATCCTAGCATTCCAGAGACAGAAATCCCTCTGGATCTCTGTGAGTTCAAGGCCACATTGGAAATGGCCAGGCGTGGTGACACACGCCTTTAATCCCAGTAAACCAGCCTTTAATCCCAGGGAGTGGTGGTAGAGAGCAGAAAGGTATATAAGGCGTGAAGAAACTCGAGGCATTTGGCCTGGGTAGGCATTTGGCCTGGAGAAGAATTTGGGCTGGTTAAGCATTCAGGCTTCTAGCAGCAGTTCAGCTGAGAGTCATTCGGATATGAGGACATAGAGGCTTCCAGTCTGAGGAAGCAAGACCAGCTGAGAAGTTTGCCAGGTGAGGTTAGCTGTGGCTCGTTCTGTCTCTCTGATCTTCCAGTGTTCACCCCAATACCTGGCTGAGGTTTGATTTTATTAATAAGACCATCTAAGATTCATGCTACAGACTAGAATCCACAAGTCACAGAGTACAGTTTCACTAGGTAATACCAAACCATTTTCCAGGCTGGTGGTACCAATTTGTACTCCCCGCAGCCTCTGGGAACCCCTATCACTCTATGTCATTGGGCTTTTTAATTTTTCCCTGCCTCCGTGATGTGGTGTCATAATGTGGTGCTAATGCGGTTGTTGGGGCTATTTTGAGCTGGGTTGGCCTCCGCTAAACACACAGCTCCAGCAGGGTTTTCTTACTGTTCTCTGCCTGTGCTGGAAGTAGCTGCCACATCCTCAGAGGGTGGGATTGCTTTACCCGGAAGAGATGTTTCTCTGCCTTCCCCGAGAATGGCATAATGGTTTCCGCTCGCTCCCCTGAAGATGCTGCCATTAGAGGAAAGAGCCACGTTTTGACAGGGGGTAGGGGGGTGGGGATGAGAGGCCTGCAGGGTAGGGAGCTTTCCCCCAGTGTCCAGGGCAGTTCAGATGGAGGGCTCCTCCAGGCTCACAGTGCCAGGCTCACTCCACGGAGATGTCTAGCTTTGTTCCTAAGGGTACATTCACTCACTCAGTGCTCAGCCTAAGGGAGCGTTTATGACAGTTCATGTCTGGGACCCAGTGACAGGGTTGGCGGCTCAGCACACTAGGGAGCAGTAACTCAGCTTCCGGCACTGGGTCTCAGTCACTGGCCAGTTTTATCTTTGCTCAAAGACAGAAACTGCCAACCCCAAGCTCCTCACCTCCTCCACCCATTTTACTCTCCCATTTAGACATCCTTGTACAGTGGCTCCTGGGTCATCAGACCTGGGCAGGACCGTCTTAGACATCTGTAATCCTGCAAAAACACAATAGCTAATAGTGGGTATTAAAGGCTGCCTTAGGAGTAACATAGCCCATGGTACTGAGTAGGTGAACAGATTGCTCTAAATGACATTGTCTGGATGGTTAGCAAACTTCCTACCAGTAGGCATCAGATAACAGGACAAGAATGTCAGGAAAGACACAACAGGATGGCCAATGATTGCCATGCAAATTTCAAGGCATACTTAGATGACTCTCCCTTTGTCTGGGTGTAGACAAACGTGCTCAGAGCCAACCAGTGCGGAATGCAGATAGAGGTCCAGGGTGTAGACAGACATGCTCAGAGCCTTTCTGCAGTAATTCTATCTTTAGGCTCTCACAGCAGCAGAGGTGGGAGGTGGAGTGGAGGCAGCGGAGAAAGGAGGCGGGGCTGTGTATTCATGGCGGTTCGAATGAGCAGCACAGGACACTTCCAGATGATCTTTCTTTCTTTTTTCTTTTTTCTTGTGGGTCCTGGGCATTGAACTCAGGACGCCACGTTTGTGCACCAAGTACCTTTCCCCACTGAGCCATCCTTTGGCCTCCTGTTAATCTTTTGTACTGAATGGTTTATGCCCCCCTTTTTCTCTTCAAGAGTCCTCCCTTAACGGGTGGGGATGCAGCTCAGGGGTAGGGGACTTACTCACTTGCCTGTCATGGGCAAAGCCCTAGGTCCAACACCCAGTACCATAAAAACAGATATCTAGGTAGATACAAACAAACAAACAAACAAACAAACAAAGTGAAATTCTTGCCTGGATCTCAGTACTCTGGAGGCTGAGACAAAAGGATAGCAAGTTCAAGGCCAGTCTGGGATACTTGGGGAGATCTTTTCTCAACAATAACACCAACAACCCACAAAGAAAAGGGGACAAGAAATTCTTCCCTGCCCCACGGTCAGGCATAGATCCCTTCTTTCACATTATTTTCCTGCTAGGAGTCTGGAAGGTTTGTCGTTCACGCGGCTGCCTGGCACGGGATTTGTACAGCGTGAGGTGGGGATCTGTTTTCATTTTCCCCTTTGGAGACACACTCACCAAGCTGACAAATACACTCCTGTTAGAGAAACAGATCGGGCAGGCTGTGTCACAGGCTTTAGAGACAAGCTGTGCAGCAGAGGGGTTACTCATTAAAAAAAAATGACCGTGAATCCAAGGCCGATGTCCCACCACACACGAAAGAGAGTAGAGTTGACTAAGCAGGAGGGAACCCTTAGGTGAGGCTGCAGGGTGGGAAGAGGGGACTTATTAAGGAAAGGGATGTGCTGGTAACCATGGTGATCTCACAGTGATCCTATAGACACACGGCTGAAGAATTGAGCTTCTTTCCAAAGGAGGCTAAAACTCAGGCTGGACAATGACTTGGGGCTGAGCGGAGACCCAAGCTCTCCTCTGCCAGCTCTCATTGAAGTCTAGCCTTGCCCTTGGCCCAAAAGGCCTGCCCCCTCAAGGCCCCGAGCACACTCAGGCTGCTCAGAGGACCTCTTTCCTTTATTCACAGCCCCAGATCCTCCAACCACTGTGTTAGCTGCAGCCAGGGGCAGAGAAGGATCTGACAAGAGGATCCGCCAGGGCAGGCAGCTTGGGGGAGTGTCACGTCCTCTAGGATCAAGCCCAGACCACCCACGGCCGGTGGCACTAGAACATGGCACCCTGCTGGACTGTTCTACCCTGGCCCTCCTAAGGTATGATCCAGGGGAACTGACTTCCTCGCTAGCCTTCGCCACAAGTGGGATTCTGATAATAAGTAATTATTGTGAGGCCGAGAGCTCTCGAGGTGAATGGTGTCCCTACATGCACAAAGATCTTCATTTGCATCAAGCTGTGTAGCTGCTTCATCGAAAGCCACAGCCTTTCTCCTCAACCTGCTTTTGTGCAGCGGACTCATCCATTTCAGCTGAGCCACATCCCTGTGCAGCAACTGTCTTCTCCAGGGTCTGGTTCAGGACAGAGAGCCAACGATACGCTGAATACTGTGGAGCCCTTAAATGGAAGGGGTGCCTCAGAACTGGTCGAAAAAGAAAAATGCCCAGACGTGGTAGCCTTGGGATGAGGCAGGGTGCAGGAACAGTATAAAGCAGACGCTGTGACATCATCCTTATGAGGATATTGCTCAACACAGCCGAACACACATGCACGCACGTGCACGCACTCTCACACAGCCGGTTTCCTGTAAGGCTCCACAGAGAGCTGCTAATGCTGATTGCCTTTCAGCCCACAGACCAGGCTGGCAATTTTTTTTTGCTCTTTTGATTCTCGTCTGTGGTGGTGACATTCCTGGCAAATGCTGACCTGGTGCTGTTCTGCTGTGGTCCTGGCTTCCAGTGTTTTGTGCAGGTTGCAGATTGGGGGTGGGGGAACTCTGATCCCCACTCCCTCTCAGCCTCAGCAGGCTCTCTGCTCTTCTCCCTACTGTACAGGCAAGGCACAGAGACATTGAATAACCTGCTTGAAGACACCTGCCAAATAAGAAGGGGAACTGGGATTTGAATGCAGGCAGTGGAGGGCCCCTTTTAGCTAGCATGCAACACTGCCTCTCTTTATATATTTAATAATCCACTGCCATTTACTTACAGGCCATTTTTATTTTTACTTCTTTATATGCATTTTTTTTAAAAAATAAAAGCAAAACCAACAAATGGCTTGTAATTAATGACTCCATTGTCTGAGATTCTTATTGTCTACTGGCAGCTTTCATCTCTCCTTTATCATGGCCTGATGGGCTGTCCAAGTGAGGGAAGAATGTGACTTTGGAAGTCTGGAGACCAATCTCACTCAGGCCTGCACTGATGGCCGCATGACCTTCCTCTGCCGGGCTTCAGCCTCCGCCTGTGGAGGTAGGACGATGTCAGAGCTGACAGGCTCCATGGGTCCTCCTGCATAAGGAGTCTCTGGCTCTCTCTGATCTATTTTTGCCTGATACCTCTCCCAGGGGCCTGTGGGCTGAGCTAATTTCTCTGGCTGGCCCCGATCCAGGCAGCTCAGGTGGAGAGTTCTAAGCTAATGAGGCCAAGGTCATGGGCCAGTTAGCATCCCTTGGAGAAAACTGTGGCTTTGCAGCCAGACTGCAGCTCTTACTACCCATCTCTTGGCTGAGGCAGCCCTGGAGGGAGAAAGGAGAGCAAAGTCAGCCTCTGCAAGTCACCACCACGCCCAGTAGGAACCACTGGAAGGCCCAAGTCCCTGGTACCCCTGCGACTTCAGGGTGGTACCTCCTGAAGTCACATCCATACACTAGAGGAACTAAAGTGTGGGAGGTGGGGATGGGGAGAGGACCAGATGGCCCATCAGATTCATCACCTGACAGCCAAGAAGAGGAGGGCCAGTTCTGCTTCTGAAAAACTAAAGCAAAGGGCATGTCCATGGGCCTCCAAGGTTGTCATTTTACCGCTTGCCTGCTGCTGGCAGCGGACTTCATCTGTGCACACGGCAACCCCCACAGCCTGGAACTGGAGCTGGGAAATAGACAGCTTTCCTCCTTCCTAGTGACCCTGCCATGAGGGCAGAGGTTGGAGGGGGTGTCTTTTCTTCTCTGCTACCTTCCTGGCACCTAGACCAGCACCTGGCATCTATATAGTAGGCATTCAATAACTATTGTTCCAGTCCATCCAGTCTCCATTGTCCCTGAGAGACGCCGTGGCTGCATTGGAATGGATGCAGAATCACCAATGCGTTCGGCTGCATTGTTTTCAAATATTTGTATTTCAATGAGTCTGGGGAGCTCATTATTTGGAAAGACATCATGTGACAGCTCCAGAAAAAAAAAAAAGAATAATTTCTTTTAGAATGTGCTACCACTCCCTGATTCGAACATTTCGCAAGTTTGAATGTTCTCATCCCAGACTTCACAATTCAGTCCAGTGTATACATAGTATTAATTATAATTAATAATTGTGAATTATGTTCTGGCTGTAAGGCAGGCTGTGGACTAAACACAGACCATGAGCTGACTTGTTAATTATCAGGACAACCATAGAAGATGGGTGCCACCCTGATCCCTACTTTACAAATGAAGGGAAAAAAAAAAAGATGGAAATGACGTCATTTGCTTGCTCCCACCTGGAGGCTGAGTTTAGGGGTTTCTTATTCCAGAGCCCACTGTCCACTCTTCAGCACTTACTTTTCAAACCAATATCTGTGTATGAAGCACTGGCGAGTGAAAAATGGCGGAGCCCTTCCCCAGGGTCATGATCAGGCACCCCTGAGCTGTCTGCAGCTCTGATCACGTGTACAATAGCTTGGATGAGTCTGCAGATAATTGTGCTGAACATAAAGAGCCAGTTCTCAAGGTTATTCATTATACATATCGCTCATGTAACCATCTTGAAAGGTAAGATGATAGAAGAGAAGATGGCCGGGGCTAAAGAAGGCGGGGTGGGAAGGGAGTGGGTGTGGTTATGTAGCTCTAGGTGGGAAGAAGGCTCCTGAGTGAAGAAGGTGCTCGCTGCTAAACTTGTCACCTCAGCTCCATCCCTGGAACCCACATGGTGGAAGGAAAGAAATGACTCGCACAAGTTGTCCCCTGGCCTCTGTGCTGTGCCACTGACAATTGTCCCTCTCCTCCTCGGTAGCACGAATCTTAAAAGGTCTTATTAATAAAAACAAACCTGGAGGGGTTGGGGATTTAGCTCAGTGGTAGAGCGCTTGCCTAGCAAGCGCAAGGCCCTGGGTTCGGTCCTCAGCTCCAGAAACAAAACAAAACAAAACAAAACAAAAACAACAAACCTGGAGCCAGTTATTGGGGTGAATGCTGGAAGATCAGAGAAGCAGAACCAGCCACAGCCACCTACCTCACCTCGCCAATTCCTCAGCTGATCCTGTTTTCTCAGACTGGAAACCTCTGTGTCCTCATCCTTAATGAATCTCACCTGAACTGCTGCTCAAAAGCCTAAAAGCTTAACCAGCACTAGTTCCTGGTTTCATGCCTTATATACCTTTCTGCTTTCTGCCATCACTTCCTGGGATTAAAGGCTTACTTCCTGGGATTAAAGGCGAGTCACCATGACTGACTGTTTCCAGTGTAGCCTTTAAACTCACAGAGATCCGGATGGATCTCTGCCTCCCAAGTGATAGGATTAAAGGCGTGTGCCACCATTTTCTGGCCTCTATGTCTATCTAGTGGCTGTTCTGTTCTCTGACCCCAGATAAGTTTATTAGGGTGCACAGTATTTTGGAGAACACAATATCACCTCACTCCTCTGCCCCCTCCCTCCTATGAGTGTAGTAGCACAGGTATAGAATCACAGTTCTGGGAGGGCAGAGACAGGAGGATCCGTGGAGCCCTCTGAGCAGCCCACATAGCTAAATGGAGATCTGTATGTCTGAGTATATAAAGTGCATGGCTCCCATGTGTAACATCTGAGGTTATTCTCTGGCCTCCATATCCATCCACCCACCCACCTCCCCCACACACCAAGAACGTGGTGTGTGCTCTTGCCTTCACTCAGGGCTCAGGCCTGGAGATGGCATTCTGCATCCTACCATGTGTCACAAGCCGTGGTGACAGAGAAAAGCCCTGCTGGTGGGGTAGGGAGGGCAGCACTGGGGTGTGGTGTGGTGGGGTATGCACCGTTGTGGGCTGCTGGGCTCAAGGGCGAGAAGGACACCTGGGTAGGCAGGAAGGTGGCAAGCCATCCCTGTGCCTTCTTTCCAGCCATGCCTGAAGACCCGGGGCCATTCATTCTGCTATGCAAAATGCATAATGCAACCTGTTTCCCAGCTTGTTCAGAGCAATTTTAAGTGACAGACAAAATGATCCCTTTGAATTTTTCTCAAACCTTTGCCGCTCGCCACAGCTTATCTGGCAAAGCACCTAATCAGAGGAGAAAATGAATGAGCCTTCCAGCACGAGCGTCTCCATCCGTGCGTCCGGGTCGCCTTTCACATTTGATTCAGTCCTGATGCTGACGTTCATGTTTCTCCCGTTAAGGAATCATTTCTTTAAAAACTATTTACTGGGGGGACTGGAGAGATGGCTCAGTGGTTGAGAGCAGTGACTCTCTTCCAGAGGACCCGGGTTCAATTCCCAGCACCCACATGGCAGCTCACAACTGTTTGTGACTCCAGTTCCAGGCCTTCTGACACCCTCACACAGACATACATGCAAGTGAAACACCAATGAACACAAAATAAAAATAAGTTATTAAAAAAAAAGTATAAAAAAATAAAAAAAAATAAAAAAAAAAACTATTTACTTTTTTTTTTTCTCTCGGCATGCCTAGTCCAGCTTTGCGCATATTCACAGTAAAAAAAAAATGATAAAAAGAAGGCGTTGAAACCAGAAGCTTCTATATTTGAATTTTAATTTCAGTACATACCAGTTACAGTCATGACCTCCAGGTGTCCTTTGGCCTTAACCTCTGAACTCTGCAATGAGATTACTAATACTGAACAGGATAATAACCTCAAATCCATAGAACCGTGGAAGGGATTAATGAGAAACCATCTTCCAAAAAGCCCAATATCATTCCTGACATGTAGTGTCAAGTGATACTCATTACTGCTAATAATTCTAGTTAGTGTAAGGATACGCACACTTTCACGGCACTCTCCCAGTAGCCCCACGATCTACAGGAGTTTGCTTGGACCAGTCAGGACAGTCAAGGTTACACTGCAATAACAAACAGCCCCAACAGAGTCCTTGTTCATGCTGCATGTCCATTATGACTTACCTCCTTTCCTGGACCCAGGGCTGGGGAGCAGCTAAGTGTCTGGGACATCAGAGATTGTCAGGATAAAGGAAAAGTCTTTTATCAGCATTAAATGCTTGGCTTAGAAACAACAGATATTTCCGTTCAAAGCTCATTGAGCAGAGTTGGTTATACATACTTGTGTAAATATAAGTGTGTGTTTGGGCATGTGCACACGTGGAGGCCAGAGGTTAATATTGGATGTCTTCCCTTATCATTCTCCACCTTATTTTTTTGAGACAAAGTCTCCCCTTAAACATGGAGCTCACCCATTTGGCTAGATTGTTTGGCCAGTGTGCCCCAGGGATCTGCCTTGTCTCCACCTCCCCAGGGCTGGGATTGCTTTTTTTTTTTTTTTTTTTTTTTTGTTTTGTTTTTTCAAGACAGGGTTTCTCTGTGTAGCCCTGGCTGTCCTAGAACTCACTTTGTAGCCCAGGCTGGCCTTGAACTCACAGAGGTCTGCCTGCCTCTGCCTCCCGAGTGCTGGGATTAAAGGTGTGTGCCACCACCACCCGGCAGTGCACAGCTTTTTATATGGGTGCTGAGGATTCAAACTCAGGTCCTCATGACTTTGCTGCAAGTGCTTTTCATGCTGATTTCATACTGAGCCGTCTCTGCAGCCCCTAATTGCATAGTCTTACCTGATGTAAAGGGATCAGGAAGAATAATCCTTCCACATGCAGAAAGGAGGAAGGCTGGAAGAATGTGGCCGCCCTAACAACTACCACAATGGTTTTGAAAACCACAGCCCAGGCCAGAGGTATGGAGGCTCAGCCAGACAGTGGACAAAAGGTAGGAATTAGAGGGCAGGGAGAGGATGAGGAGGGTCCAGCACAAAGGTTCAACCTACTGGACCGAAGGGCAGGGCTGAAGCCATGGGAACACTGGGTACCTTTCTCAGATGGGCCTGAACCCAAACAGCCCAGGGACTATTTTTGCTGCAGGCACAGCAGCTGGTCCTGATGGAAGTGGAGCACTGGATGGTCCACACTGATGGGGAAGCTTTGCGGAACCAGTGTTTTTCTGGCCCTGCAATTTAGACAACAGCCACAGAACAGCCCTGCCCACTTGCTTGGATTCCAGAGCCTAGTCACTGCTTTCAACGGTTTAGGGAGCCCCAAGGTAGTGTTTCTGGTGTGTTTTCAATTTGGAGCCTCCCCCTTCTTCCTGGCCACGGCCCCTCGCAGATCCCCAGGCTTTGTACATCTCCTGTTACTGCTGACGTCAGGAGCAGCCGCTCTGTGGACGCTGGCTTCCAGGTCCCCGGGGGCCGCGGAGGCACAGTTCCAACTGTGGATGACTGTGCGGACAGCGCCACCTCCTGTCCTTGCTGAAGCTGCTGGCGATGCGCAGGCTTCCATTGTCCCAGATCTCACACAGCTCTGGCCAAAGGATTCGAGGGAGAACTCTCTACAGGGATTTGCCAGTGGCTGACCCTGTGGTGAGCTCGCTTTCTCTTCAGACCCCTGCTGGTCTGTGTTCACACTCTGCATCCAAGTTCTCCCTCCGACATCTCCCCAGCCATAGGTCTTTTGGGATGCAGCCTGCTGCCCACAGCATCCTTGGACCACTTTCCTTCTAGTCTCCATCCCTTTGTCAATCAATCTTCAAAACAAGGCTCCAGTACCACTCCCAAGGGAGCTGTCTTTGGCTCTTTGGATGAAGTCTAGTCCCCTGCCTGAGCTCTACTCCCTGAAAAAAGCATTTTCAAGGATTAAATGATGTCTTCAAATGGGCTGCTCACCCTGTGACCCTCCAGAGAGAGATGCAAACTCGGCCAGCATGCTGACCTTAGTGAGAAGTCTCTGTAGGTGTCTCTGGTCTTAATCTGCTGCTGTAGGTGGCCAGGAGAGGAATCCTCTCCTTTATTCTGTCTTTGCCAAGGACAGCTCCCAGCTTCCTTGTATCCAGGAAAATATATTGATCTTCTAGTCACAGGAGGCCTTGCCCCCAGCACACTTCAGGAGCTCAATGAACAGTCTCTAGATTAGAATTTAGGCTGTTACCTCAGAGGGGTACTCATTTGCCAGATTAGGACAATGACCACTTCCTTTAAGGGCAGCTGGAAGGGAAGCCATGCTCCCCCCTTGGCTCTGGGATCACTGACCATCTGAGGACTTCTGGCCAGCTACACGCTCTAGTATCTAAGAGACAGGGAAAGAGAAACCAAAACTACACAGAAGGAAGCAGCTCCATCCTCAGCATCAGCCCCACCCTGGGCTGGCCAGGTCCAACCTCACCCCATTCTCCAGAATCTTGTCCTGTGGGGACCTGCTGGAGGCTCTAGTGTGACACAGGCTACAGAATTTCCTTTGGTCCTGGCACTACCTCCCTGTGACCCAGGTTTATCCTCCACTCTAGGCTTACCTCTTGCACACTCAGCCTGCTCTGAGTCAGGACACAGAGTGTGTAACAAGTGCTCCAGAATACAGCCCGACGGTTGTTTCATTTAGTCTTATTTTGCTTTTATCCCAGAACCTCTAATAGAAGGTTTTCTTTCTTTCTTTTCTTTTTTTTTTCCTTTG
>CABHPP010102806.1:9934-21187 GCA_902168425.1 Peromyscus attwateri | reverse complement strand
CTTTCAACAGTGATAGCACTGATGGGACATACACACAAATATCCTTGATTATGTCACTTGTAGCTCTCATTTTACAGCTTCCTCTTCTTTCTTATGTTCAATTTGCTCTACATCATCACAGCCATGTACCTGCATTTATTTCTCAGTTTTGAATTATTCACTGAGCCATATTTACAAGGGCACTAGTAACCAGACAGTCCATCAAATATTTAAAAGCTATGTTTAACCTGTTATTGACCCAGAAGAATATGGTTATAGGATTTCAATCCTTTCCCTTCTGTTTTAAGAATATAGAAGCTGAGCTTCCAGTGGTAAACTGAACATCTACTCATCTGTTAACAGTGAAGGAGGTAAGTCAGTCAATGCTATTCTCTGACCTCCACCACTGGCTTACCCCTCTTTACCCTATCCTTCTCACCTAAAAAATAGTCACAATAACATATCTCCTTCATAGGGATATTAAATGAGTGAATACACATAAAGAACTTAGGAATTCCTGAGTCATAATAAACTCTGAATAATTGTAAGCCATTTGTATTACTTAGTTCACTTTCCTGTGTACTACTTGTTGTCAGATGGTGCCTGAAATAATGTGAAATGCCTGTGAATGAATAGAAAGGAAAAATAGTGGTCTTTTCCTCAGCAGAATATATAAAGTTTCAATGAAATCACACCATGCAGAGAAAGTAGTTTGTCCTGCTTATATGGAAGACAAACAAGGAACTAGACTTTGACTTCAATCTGTATGAATGGAAGATGTCATTGCTTCCATGACCCACATTCCATTCAATACCAAGAGCAGAAAGAAACAGCATTTAGGAGTCCAACAGGAATAGTCACCTAAGAGGTGCTGTTTGACTAAACAACCACTCCATTCTTTTCTTCTCCACAGCCATTCCTTACACCTTTCAACTGTTCGGCAATATGACTCTCCTGGGGTTGAGATATAGTGTGTCAGATTCCATCACTCCTTAACATAACAGAGGGGACATAGCCACTGTATACCAGAAAGGGCTCTTTCATTGATCTACAGCACTGTGCTTCCAGCGCAGGGTAGAATCTTCTCTCAATCAGAGTGCTAGCAGATTGAAAGGCCAAATAAAATGTTGAGTAAGGTGTGGTCACCCACATTTCCAGGAAGAGTCCCAATTTAGCAGAAGAGTAAAGTTCATGAACCAGATCATCACTAAATAATTTTCCATAAATAATACTAACTTTTTTCACTTGTAAATACTTGCAAGCCACTCAATTTCTCCCATTGACTTAAGTAAACCTTTTACTCCCAAATAGAGAAGTCTATAATTTCTTGAGTTATATGTCAATAGAAATGGGACTCTTTTAAGTCTCTGGAGCTAGGAATCTAGTATGTGAGACTCATTAAATAAGGATTATATGCATTGTGTATTGCGGGATATTTGACCACACCGTGAACCCCAAGTTTGCGTTTGTGTTAATTAAATAAAATTAACTTTGGGTCAGGATACTGCATTAGCAACTAGTTGACCGAAAGTAATCACAGAGCCTCAGAGGGCATCTGGGAAAGATAGCAAGAAACAGGAAGTAGTAGGGTGGGGTTTGGAGTGGCACAGCTTTTTCTGGTTTGGTGAAACCGAAGTATGGGTCTTCCATGGGTGCCAGCAAGAGAGGGTTAGCTAGTTGCTACTCAGCCTCTCTAAGCTCACAGATTTTCACCCCAATATTTAAATCTCAAGTCTTATTCTAAAATACAATGATAGAGATTTAGCTAAGACTTTCCACACCAACTCCAGTGTCGTCTGTGTGACATGAACAATTATGTCAATAATAGAGGACAGGAGATACGTGTCCGACGGGACTAAGCTCCCTGGAGGTCCCTGGCAGAATGCCCGAGTTATGCTTCCTTCTCGAAGAAGATGTGCTTCACAGATCATGAGCTCCCTGGGCTATGGGTTCTGTATAACTGTTTTTTTGATAATGTTTTAATTAATCTATGAAGCACAGCCAAAATTAATGAATGCTTGGATTGTGAACTATGGAGGAAAGGGGAAGCTGGACACGGATCTTAATCAGATATAGCAGAATGAACTATTTCTTAAAAACCCCAAGCCACTAGATAAATAAAGTATAAAGGTCCAGGCACTTCTAGGGAATAAACACTCACCCACTAGGAATCCTTTGGGAATCCCAACTAAAGTGATTTATAGCAGAAGACGTTATCTCATAGGAGACAGATGGTGGGCCCCTCTGTTGAGGAAGTTCAACATGGGAAACTTAAGGACTACAGCAGAACTCCTTCCCCTTACAGGTGTAAAAGTACAAGAGTCCATATTCCAACAGGTAAAAAGGTTTTATATTAAAAGAGATATGTGGTAAAAGAACTAAAGAAAGACTTAGAGAGGGTCTACAGCATCCAAATTGGCTAAGTAGGCCATGAGAACCAAAAAAGTAAAAATGTATAATAAACTAAAAAACTACTGGGATAAGATAAGGGACACAGCTGCAACCACAAAAAGTCTACACAAGTATAGGGACTGTACTAAGTTTAGAAACCACAGACTGCTCTTTGGGTCATAAAGTTCTTATGGATGAAGGGATATGTCTAGCGCCGATTAATAATTGTGTGCTTGCTGTTTTTTAAAAGATGATGTAATTAAATTATTGCCAAGCTCTTGTTGTTCCTTGTATGACTTGATAGTTTTCTTTTCTGTATATAAACTACTGATTTACAAAAGTAAAATTGCAGCAGATTCAAACCACTTCTGAGTGTGTTGTCTGTCTGTCATTTGCCGAATCTTTGCCTTCCTGACTACCCAAGCCCTGGTTCTCCTAAGGTCGTGGTACTCCCGGTGGGCCAGTTCATAACAAAGACTTCCTTTAGAGGCAGAGAGAGGGCTGGTACTTGTGGGAGCAGAATTCCTGCAAGCCTGCTGCCTAAGTGGCCAGGCTGCTATTGGAGAAGCAAGCTGGTAACTGTGGAGTCACAATTACTGGCTGAAATAGCAGCAGAGTTAAGGTGCAGCCGCTGTGATGAAGTTAAAACATTTGATGCCAAATGTGGGGCATGATCACACAGACAGAGGAGTCACAACAGCCGGCTGTGCTGCAGTTACTTGGGCCTTTTTGCTCAAGCACTTACAGCAGGTAGCTGCCACTTGCTGGAACTTGGGAAAGCAGGTTCACTCTTGGAAATTGTGGGAGGGGCTTGAGTTGACCACCAACACCATAGACAAACTACTGAGAAGTCAGTGGATTTGCTAAGATACCTGGGAAGTCCTTTAGTAGAGAGTTAAATGCTGTGGGATGTTCTGTATGACAAATATGTTAATAAATAAAGCACTGATTGGCCGGTAGCCAGACAGGAAGTATAGGCGGGACTAACAGAGAGGAAAATTGAGGGAACAGGAAGGTGGAGCAGGAGACTGCCTGGAGCCCCCGCGAGGAGAAGAAAGATGTAAAGTACCGGTAAGCCACGAGCCACGTGGCAAAATAGAGATTAATAGAAATGGGCTAAATATAAGAGTAGGAGCTAGACAATGATAGGCCTGAGCTAATGGCCAAGCAGTTTAAATAATGTAAGTGTCTGTGTGTTTATTTTATAAATGGGTTCTGGGACTGGCAGGACTTGGGAGCCGGCAGGACTTTGGGACTTGGGAGCTGGCAGGACTTGGGGGCTGGAGAGAAGCTCTCTAGCAACAGTTAAATAATATTAAAAAGAAAAATCTTTCCCACATTAAGAATAGGGAACATCACAATGCAGGGTGTGCTAGGAACCTGTGTAGTGCTACCATGGATGGTCTGAAAATGGAAAATTTAAATGAGGGGATAAATGACTTAGCTGGGCGTGACATAATGTAGATTGTAATTGCTATCAGTTTGGTAATTCATATTTTATTTTTAAAAAAGTGGTTTGATAACTGTGCCAAATATTATAAATTGACTGATAAGATACAAACCTTAGAAAGACTTGGGAATAAAAATAAGAAAAATTTAACTGATAAAGTACAAGTTTTAGAAAGACTACTCATAAAATACAAGTTTTAGAAAGACCTATTAATGAAAATACAAAAAATACTCAGGCACAGACAGAGGCATTTACAGCAGAACATATGGCACCATTGCACTATGAAACTGAAGAGAAGAGGCTCAGGACTATGCCAAAGTTAATCGGAATCCTGTGGAAATGTTAGCTGTGAAGAGAATTAGGGAAGCATTCATTTCATATGGTATACAGTCACCCTTTGTGAGGCAGATGTTAAATTCATGGGCCACTAGGAACAGAGTTATCCCACAAGACTAGAAAGATTTAGTTACAGCAGTATTGGAAACTTGTCCTCAGTTACAATGGGTGGAGAGAGGAAGCTAGGGTCCTAGAATAATGAGGTAGGGATAGGGGTCATGAGATTTCTCTAGGCCAGCTTCTCAGTGAAGGTCAGTATGATTATTTCCAAAGACAGTCTATGCTTAATGGTAACATCACTTTAAATGTTTGGAACAGGGTGGAAGAATCAGGAAAGAGGACTGAATCATTTACTAAAATTATACAAGGTCAAAAGGAAGCCTCCACCGAGTTTTTAAAAAGATTGATCTCAGCTGTAAATAGAATATCATATCCATATGTCAGACAAATATTAATTGAAATATTGGCTTTTGTAAATGTTAATTCAGAATGCAAAAGGGTGATTAGGCCTTTAAAGGCAAGATCAATATCCATAGATGAAGGAATCCAAAATACAGCTGATATTGGATCACATACTTATGATGATACTTACATGGGAGAGGTCATTTCTAAAACTTTTCAGAAAAAATAGAAAGGTCAGATGTTTTAGTTATACTAAACTAGGTCATCTGAAAAGGGACTATAGGCAAGGTGTTCCTAGAAACAATATTTTTTCTAGGGATATTCCAAACAGAAGGCCTCAGACTTCTGGAATATGCAGAAGGTGTGGTAAAGGCCAGCATTAGTTAATGAATACAGGTCAACAAGGGACAGGCAAGGTAACCATTTGCCATTAGGAAACACTTTATAAGGCCTCTTGCAGGCCCCAATGTCAAATTTGGTTCAATCATTCCCTGTCAGCACTGGGAAACCCCTCAAAAGAACAATTAAAAGACTTAATGCCTATTGTTAAAAGCCATACTGCTTTGGATGACAGAACAGCTTCAGTAGACAAAACAAAATTTTCAGGAGAGACAATAAAACAAGCATTTTGGTCAACTTCTATAAATTGTCAAAGACAAAAACAAAAATACAAATAAATGCATTGAAATTGAGGGTTTGGTAGACACAGATGCAGATGTAACAATAATTTCACCAAAATCTTGGCATCCACATTGGCCTTTTAAGGATTGGAACTCTATCTCAGGTAAAACAAAGTGCAAGGTGGGTCAAGTGTATAGGGTTAGAATGACAAATAGGAAATTTAAAACCACATGCAGCTAACATAGCAATACATTTATGGAGATATGATTTGTTGCAGCAATAGAGAACATAAATTAACATTCCTCTAATCTCAGAAACAAATAATAAACTAACTTATACATCAGAGAAAGTTATTATCAAAGACAGTCACCAAATGTTCAGGTTGTCCATAAGCAGGGCATAATAGCTGCTAATATTTCAAAGGTATCAATAGCCCTTCCTTTAAAATGCTTAATTGACAAACCTATGTGGGTGTAACAATGACCTTTGATATCAGAAAAATTATAGGCATTAGAGAAGCTGGTACAGGAGCAGTTAAATGTTCAACATATTGAAGAATCAACTAGTCCTTGGAATTCCCACATATTTGTTATCAAATAATGTGGAAAATGGAGAATGTTAACAGATTTAAGAGCCATAAATAAGGTGATTAAGCCAATGGGCTCTTTACAACCTGGAATTCCCTTGCCTTCTTTATTACTTAAGGAATGGTCTATTATAATGATTGAATTAAAAGACTGCTTTTTTATTATACCTTTACAAAAACAGGATAGAGAAAAATTTGCCTCCACAGTGCCTACTTATAATAATGCTCAACCTGTTAAAAGGTATCAATGGAAAGTTTTCCACAAGGAATGTGAAGTAGTCCCACCTGTGTCAGTATTTTGTACAACAACCACTGTATATAATTTGTAACAGTTTCCTCGATCTATGATTTACCATTACATGGATGATATGTTATTGAAGCTACTTTTGAACCAAAAGAGTAACTACCAGTTTAAAATATTTTACATTGATATTGTATTTTGATAAAATTTGAGGTTATTTTTGTTAGAACATAGTATACATACATTTCTAATCTTGTTTAAGGTATTGTACCTATACAGCTCACTTAACAATGTAATACAAATTTCTAGTCCTTGAAAGTAGTTATTATTAGAAACTATTTAGGATAATAAAGAAATGCAGGTTAGTAATTACTCACCTCTAACAATTAAACTTATAGTCATGTTAGATATGTTTTCAAGGTCAAAAGATATATTTTAGGCAGACAGGTCATCTTCAAACACATCAGAGACCTACAGAATATGGCATTTTAGATGTTTTAATAATATAGGTTCTTTTTTTATACAATGAGACATGTCTGCTCCTGGCAGCACCAATCTACTTCAGAGAAGATGATGGACATTGAAGAAATTCCATATGGAGTGTACTTTCTTTGTGGTAAAAGTTAGCCACTGGACAAGAAAATGCCTTTACCTCTACTGCTGACAGTATACTGTCCAGATTGGACAAGCAGGACACAAAATAAAGTGACTGCCAAACTTTGCCAAGACATGGTAGGACAGACCTTTAGAATATCCTACTTCGCTGGGTGGTGGTGGTGGTGGTGGTGGTGGTGGTGGTGGTGGTGGTGGTGATGCACACCTTTAATCCCAGCACTCAGGAGGCAGAGACAGGCGGATCTCTGTGAGTTTGAGGCCAGCCTGTTCTACAGAGTGAGATCCAGGACAGGCATCAAAACTACACAGAGAAACCCTGTCTTGAAAAGAAAAAAAAAAAAGAATATCCTGCTTCACTGAAAAGTCTGTCAGATATTCCAGGCCTGTAGGCCAAAGATGGATACCCCAACATTATAGAGCAACCTTGGGTGACAATCCAGGCAGCCAGATGTTTATATAATTTCTCCCATTTTTTTGGAAGTTGCTTGCTTGTGATTCCTGCTTACTCAGGTAGCATTATTTTCTCTCGGGTCTGTGATGGAGCTAAAGACTAGTTTTCCTTGTTAACAAATTCAGAAAAGAAACTCAATAAAAAGGTATAAGTGTATAGGGTTGAGAAACATCAAAAGGTAGTTTTGGGTTGGTAATGCAAATTAGGATAGAAGGTGAATTAGGTACAATCCTTTGGACTTACCAAGATAGAATTGATATTTTCTCTAAATTTGTCAAATGTTAATGGACTAGACATTGTTGATGTAATTATTGCCTGTGTATATTTGTATATAGTTGTTGTACTTATTGTATATAGTTTTTCTATGTTAGTTATAACATTCTCTCTTTATTTTAGACAAAAGGGGGATATGTTGTGGTATTTTGTTTGTGTTCTGACAAATAAAGCTTGCCTGAAGATCAGAGGGTAGAGCTAGCCACTAATTAATCATAGAGATCTAGAGGTCTGTACAGACAGAGGATAGGAAGTAATATGGCTGGGTGGAGAGAGGAAGTGATAAGCAGGGCAGAGACAGGAGCTCAGCCCTTTTTGGTCTGAGGAGTTGGAGAGGTAAGAGGTAACTGTGGCTGCTCCTTTGCTTTTCTGATCTTTTTACTTTTAATCCAATATTTGACTCTGGGTTTTTATTAGTAAGACTAATTAGGTTTTCACATCATTGGAGGGTATTAAAAGCGAGAGGATGAGATTCAAAGACTAAAATATTGATGGTGTGTCAGAATGGAAAGTTTTATGAGACAACAGAGTAATTTAAATCTTCAATGACAATTCTCTTAGTTCTTGTGTGTCAGAAGGCTACATATAAACAATACTGAGTCTGTTCTCAGTGAAGAAAACCCCACTTTTCTTTGTTCAGACATCTCTTTCCTATTGGAAATGCACCAAAAAGATATAAAGCTGCAGTTAGATAGAGCGAGTGTCTTGGGACCAATGAACATACGAGCCAATTCTACATTGCAATTGTCTTGCCCTGCAATGTGGCTTTATGCATGGGGACCACTGGGTTCAAAGTGTGTCTAAATATATCTGTAGAAAAGGAAAGAAGCCATCTTATAGGCAGGTCCATATTTTGGACATCTGAACACTGTCAGGTCTATTTCATGATTTCTGTTAATTTTTGCTGGGAATAAATTATCTAAACACAAAATTTAGTATAAAATAAATAAAAAATTTCATTGGGGAATTCATTGCTTGCTGTGTATATGCTACTGTAGAATATGTCCAGTTCTCAGCTAAAAGAAAGTTGGTTTCACATAAAAATAGAAAATGTCTCATGTGACATTTAGACAATGGAATTTTTTGTTACTTTAATAAAAATCAATTTTCTTGCTGTACAGACAATACAGACTTGACAAGAAGAGGGTTTGTGCCCATCTGAATGAAATGATTGCTACATTAATGATTATTAACTAGGGAAAAATTGTTCCTGCCTCTATCCTTGGCTTCAGGGAAATGTTTGTCAATATCTGCAGAGGTTTGATAATTATAGCTAGCAGTTGCTACTAGTACCTCATGGATAGCGATCAAAGGCTAAGCAACAAGATGTTCTCTGGCCTTCTACCAAACAAAGCTTTACTCATTCCCATTGCCAAATGTCAGAAATCTCCTGACTGTAACTGTCTGGCCTGGAGTTTAGCTTTGTTGATAATGCAGCTCTAACAAATAAAACTTTGACACCAGGTCACTCATTTGTAATACTTGATACGGAAATGAAGCAATGGCTAGAGAAAAATATTTTTATATCCTTAGACATATAAGATTGTGTCTTAGTCGTTGAATTATCCAGAATCATAGGAATCCAATGAGACACAAAACCCACTGTAAACTATTGTCCTTGTGGGAGAAAACAGCAGGAAAAAATAGGTGAACTGAGAATCAGAATTACCATTGGCCTTGCCATTCCGACAATAGCTATGACTTTTAAACAAGACACAGTCAGTTCCCTAAGTTTTGATGTCCTCTTCTTTAGGTTGATCAGACTCATTAGCTATAATATATTTCAATCTTTATGATTCTATAGTGGAGTGTTCTTCACTGGTTCAACATAGCGGAGTAGGAACATCATTTTCAACTATGCCCTGGCCTAGATGGTAACAGGTTTGTGTTGGAAAGTCTGTGACAGTGGGTCCTGATACAGTTGACTGCCTCACCTTGACAGGGTGGATCACTTTTCTCAGCCCCCATGGATTTCCTATTGCAGATCTCTTGAGTTCTGAGTTAGGAATTGTGCAAACTGGGACTGTGGAAATGTATTAGTCAGATTTCCATTAGTACTACCTAAGGCAAGTGTGATAGCTAGTTTTGATGGTCAACTTAATACAACCTAGTGTCACCTGTGAAGACACTAGGAGCCTTGAAGGAGCCTCAATTTAAGAATTTCCTTGATCAGATTGGCCTGGGGGCCGTGTCTGTGAGAGATTGCTTTGATTGATGATTGATGTGGGAGAAGTTAGCCCACTGTGAGGAAGTCTGTCACTAAGAGTTTAGGCCTGGTTAGTATAAGAAAGCCTGCTAAGCAAGCCAGAGGGTAGGGCAGTAAAAGCAGTGTTCCTCAACAGTTTTTCATCCAGGCTGATGTCTGGACTGTCTGCTTTGGCTTTCCTCAGGGATAGACTAGAACTTGCAGGCTGAAAGGAACCCTTTCCTCCCCAAGTTGCTTTCAGCCATGTTGTTTATCAGGGGAACCAAATGAAAATTAGAGCAGAAAATGAATTTAAAAATATTTATGTAAGCCGGGCGGTGGTGGCGCACGCCTTTAATCCCAGCACTCGGGAGGCAGAGGCAGGCGGATCTCTGTGAGTTTGAGGCCAGCCTGGTCTCCCAAGCGAGTTCCAGGAAAGGCGCAAAGCTACACAGAGAAACCCTGTCTCGAAAAAACCAAATATATATATATTTATGTAGCTCCTGACTTTGGAAATTTGTAGTAAATGGTCTAGTGAAGGCTTAGTGAGGGCTGACTCTCTCTGTGTCACCTCAAGACACAAGTGCCAAAAGGGAGGGCTTGTGTGGAATCAAATCATGCACATACCCCTCCACAGGGGAGGCTCAGAGGGAGTGAGAAGGGGTTATGCCACAATGTCCTCTGAGATCCCACCTCTTAAAGTTTCACAACATTGCCACCTTCGCCTGTCTCTCCCTGTGTGTCTTTGGAGAATACTATCCATATTCAAACCACAGCAGTGGAATATGGTGACAGCCTTTTTCACAGGCAAGGTTGGCAGCACTAGTGAACAAGGCATGTATTTCCAGTTTTTCCATATGGCCCCTGACATGTCCTTTGCTTCACACAAACCTTGACTTTGAACTCCCTCTGATTCTAACTTGTCTTCACTCTTTCCTGCTTCTGTCCAGGTGTGTTTCCACTAATCATGACCTCTAACGATCACAGGGCCACCCAGGGATAAAGAGGCAGCCATCTCTCTCACTCCCCTAGTCAGCCGAGATCTACTGCTTGATTTGTGTTCCCTGTCACTCATAAGGGCTCTGATTCACTTATGTCATTCCCTTGATACAGATGAAACACATCAGTGTCAATGACAAAGCAAGGAGATAAAGGTTGTGAAGAAACTGAAAGGCAGGCTGTGAGGCGGCTCAACAGGTAACAGCGCTCGCCACCAATCCTGGTGACCCAAGTCTTATTCCTGGAACCCACATGGTTGTAAGGAGAGATATTTCCTCTTGCAAGTTGCCCTCTAACTTCCACATATGCACCAAAGAATACATCCTCACAAAACACACACACACACACACACACACACACACACACACACACACACACAGAGAGAGAGAGAGAGAGAGAGAGAGAGAGAGAGAGTCAATAAATAAATGCATTTTTTAAATAAAGAAACCAAACAAAGACCTGCAAAGTGACAAAAGAAATTCAAACCTGAGAGAGAAGAATCAGCAGTTTCCCATATGCCTTTTAGTACTTAACAAAGGACATTTCACTTTTAAAGCATTATATAGGTATATAGGAACCTTAAGGAATGTAAATGACCAGTAAGAAACAGAGACTCATTCAAGACATAATCTATTGAGCTAAAATAGTCATTTCCAAAACCATAGTTATATTTCATTTCATTCTTTCTTTCTTTCTTTCTTTCTTTCTTTCTTTCTTTCTTTCT
>CABHPP010102805.1:0-46551 GCA_902168425.1 Peromyscus attwateri | reverse complement strand
TAGTCTGGATGCTGGTGCAGTGTTGACAGATGGACAGTGGTTAGTCTCTGCTTTCATTTGCATTTGCCTAATGAAATATATGCACATCTCCCTTACGCTTGCTTATTTGCCACCTGTCTTCAGTGGTGACCCATCTTGTACATCTGTGCCCACTTTTTTAAAAACCAGAGTGCTCACGTCCTTATTATTGAATTTTTGAGTTCTTCATATATTTTGAATGCTATTCTTTTATACTTGTGCAAATAATTTCTCCAAACTGTGGTTTGGCTTTTTATTCTCTTGATACTGGGTTTTGCAGTACATGAGGTTTTAATTCCAGGAAAATAAAGGTTATCAAAGACCACATTTTTGTGCCTTTAAAAAATTTTGTCTGGGCTGAAGAGATGGGTGAGTGGTTAAGAGTGCTTCCTGCATAACCATGAGTACCAGAGTTCATCAGATTTCAGCATCAATGTAACAACCTTGGCATCTCAGCTCTGAGGGGCCGACAGCAGGATCACTGTGGCTTGCTGGTGTCTAGCCTATTGATAAAACACATGCCCTAAATTCAGGGAAATAGGTGGAGAGTATAGATAAGGACACACTCAACATCCTCTTCTGGCTTCTATGTACACAGGTACATACATATGCATGAACACATGCTCATACACACATATGAATACATACATAAACAACATCTCAAAATGTCTTTGTCATACATAAAATCACCTACAGTTTTCTTCTATATTATAAATAGGTCCTGGGAGTTTTCAAGGCTTGTGTTTTATATTTGTGAGGGGGAGAAGATCCATGCGCAGACCCGATTTGCTTTTTGCAGGTGGGTTTCCAGTTGAAGCAGCATCAGTAGTGGAAAAGAGTCTCTTTCCTCTATTGCATTTTATTTCTCCCCTTATTGTTGATGTGGTCTGTTTCTGGGATCCCCATCCGGTCCCACTGATCTCCTGAGGAGTTCTTTTGGCAACACCACACTGAAGACAGGAATTGTCAGTGGTCCGACCTTGTTCTTCTTCAAGGCTGCTTTGGCTATTTCAGGCCTTTCGCTACTTCATCTGAATATCATAACCAGTTTGTTTGGCTCTCATAAAATAACCTTCTGAAAATTGGTTTGCACTACATTAAATCCATAATCAAGTTGTAAAGAACTGCTTTCCTGAAAATTCCAAGTCTCCCTTCCTCTGAACATGGACTTTCTTGACTTCTTTCCTTACAGTTTGTTGTTTCATCATGTAGATCTTGTACATATTTTGTTGAATTTAGACCCATGCATCTCACTGTTGGAGGTACTAGTTTCTAAGTATAATCCTAACATTTTAAAATAATCAAAACACTCCCAATGGTGGGTAATCTGCTGTGACGTGTGAAAATTATATGAAATTAAAATTTCAGTGTAAACTGAGTTTTACTGGAATGCAGACAGACTGATCTCTGGTAGTTTACCAGTTACAACAGGAGACTTGAGCAGCAATAACATGGCCTGTGAAGTCTAAATCATTCACTATCTGCCCTCTTACAGAAAACGTTTGCTGATTCCTGCTCTAGAGTACATCTGGGGGCTGGAAGTCCACAGTGCAATATTGCATCAAGTAATCAAGGTCTGTATGACATCAGCAAGGTAGCTAGTTAGCCATCAGGTGAGTTCTGATGCATGAGGGATTCCAGCATGCAGAGAGAGGAGGAGAAACTAAAGACACCTACAAAAGAATGAGGTGGAAGTTGGGGGTGGCTGAGAAGATGTGTATTCTGAGAGCTATGAGAGGAAAGGCTTCCCTGAAGAGACAGGCTGGCTGTAGAGTCTGATGCTGAATGGCCATAAATTACAGCATTTAATTTGGATTTGCCAATATCGGAAGGCAGAGGCAGGCAGATCTCTGTGAGTTCAATGCCAGCCTGGTCTACAGAGTGAATTGCAGGACAGCCAAGGCTATTACAGAGAAACTATGTCTCGGAAAACCAAAAGAGAAGAAGAAGAAGAAGAAGAAGAAGAAGAAGAAGAAGAAGAAGAAGAAGAAGAAGAAGAAGAAGAAGAAGAAGGAGAAAAGAAGAAGAAGAAGGGTGGCAGGGTGTGTTAGTGCACGCCTTTATTACCAGCACTCAGGAGACAGAGGCAGGCATATCTCTGAGTTTGAGGCTAGTCTGGTGTACTACACAGAAAAACCATGTCACTAAAAAACAAAACAAGATTAAAAAAAACAACCCTCCACTTAATGCTGAGGATGGAAGCCTTTAGACATGAGCAAAGATGTATAATAGAAGAGTAAACCTGAGGGAAAATAGGTTTGTGTAATACTTTTTACAAATGAGCACACTTTTTGTTCTCTTTTTAAAGCCTGAGTAACAAAATGTGCTTGTGTGCTGTGGGAATAATGCAGTAGAGAAGAAGAAACCAAGGACCATAAAGACAGATTTGAAGATCACAGGAAGGAGGACTGAGGATCAGGGCTGAGAGCCTAGGCTGGGAGCTCCACCCCTGACGGTGAAAGAGGGAAACACACAGAATAGAAACAGACACGGGGATGTCTGAGGACATGATGACAGGTAGATGCAGCCCTCCCTGCCTAAATCCCCCAGGAGGTGAGTTTTTTCCCATCATGTATGTTGGAGGGAAGGTGGTGAGGGCAGTTTGAAAAGACAGAAGGTGTGAGAGACTGGTTGATAACAGGAAGCAAGGCAGACGAATTTCAGAACAGACTGGCATTCCTGGCAAGGATGTGGACCCTCCTGAGATGTGGATGATGGATCAGCAGCAGTCAACAAGAGCTGACTCTTGTCACTGGAGTCAAGCAAGGATCTTCAGATAGTGCCACAAGTGGGCTCAGGGCTGGTCCTCTCTCTCAGGTCAGTGGCTGGTTCTTTATGTTGTGCCAAAATTCTGCCATGTAGAAGGTAGTCTAGGGATGAATGACTGTGGTTTGGCCCTCAAGAACTGGTCCTATCCAATCACCACAGAACAGATGGCTGGCTACCTTTTCTCCCCTCATTGAAGGTTAGTACCTGACATTTTAAGCTGTGCTCTGAAATTGACTAAAACTCAATCACTCAATCTTTCATCTGAATTTGTACAGTTCTGGGGGTATGGGACTCCCATGGTATTTCCCATGGTATTTGGGTAGTCCAAAGTGCTACTATCCCATTTCTCTAAAAACGCAACAACACATCAATCTGTGTTTGCCAATCACAGTTTGATATACTCTATTATTTTAATTTATGAGCTGTTTCTTTCTGGAATTTTCAATTTAAAACTTTTGTTTTTGTTTGTTTGTTTTTACATTCCAAAGTTTCCCCTCCCTCCTCTCCTCCAGTTCTTCTCTACCCCACTTCCCCTGCCCCCCACCACCACCACATCCACTCCCTCTCCTCTCTTTTTCTTCAGATATGGGCGGGCCTCCCATGGATCTCAGTCAGTCATGGTATATCAGGTTGCAATGAGACTAGGCACCTCCTCTTCTATTAAGGCTGGATGAGGCATTAAAAAGGTACTCAACATAATTTTCCTTCAGTGTACTCCTAATACCCAGGGAGTCCTTAACACACAGTAGGTGATCATTAAGTATTTGCTGAATTAATGAATTTCATCTTGAGAACAAAATATCAAGAGATAGTTCCTACATCATAACAAAGGAAACAAAATATTCACAAATTAATGTAGCACAGTCAAACTAATTCCTTCATTTGAATGTTCTTAATGTTATTCTGCTCCAATGGAATATCTACTTGCAAAAAGAATCTTCCCACAAGCTCTACTGGAGGGGTGTGGATACAGCTTCATGGAAGAGCATTTAGCTAACATGTGCAAAGTCCTGGGTTCAATCTCCAGCATTGGGGAAAACAGCTAGCCACTTATGCACTGTACTATTCATCAGAAAAATCATATTTTTTTTTTGCTATCCTGTTATCTTTTTTTTTTAAGAATTAGGATCTCAAAACTCACATATACTGATTACCCTGTACAAATACTAAATGCAGCCAGCAGAGGGCTCAAGGACTCCATTTTTAGGGAAAATTTTTAAAACTTGTTATCTAACAGTAGCCTTCCTTGGTAAAAACTCTGAGGAGACAGTTCTTCCTTCTGGTCATATAATCACACATCTCTGAGTTCACTTAAAAATAATCCAAATGAAAAAAAACCCCAGAATTACGGTAAAGCATCATTATTTATATGGCCAGTATTTACAGATAAGCATACTCGTCTAATTTCAGGAAAGACAGTGAAGTAAATTATAGCCACATGTGTTTTGTTTGTCTTTATTTATGTACTTATGTTTTAAGGCAGGAAGTCACTATGTAGCTCAGGTTAGACTCAAATGCACTGTGTAGCTCCAGCTGACCTTGAAGTTGTGATTCTCCTGCCTGCCTCACCCTCCTGAGTGTTACAGACAGGCACAGTCATATGCAGCTGATGTAACTATTTAAATATCAGGAACATAAATCAGTGAGAGAAAATAGGAAATTAAAAGCAATATAAGGCCAGAAAAGAATATAAGTAAATAAATGTTATAAATAATGCAATAAACAACACATTACACACGCAATTACTGTGCTCATACTATTATAAGTGGGCCTCAAAACTAGAGAACTGAAGAGGTGGCCCTGAGGGTAAGGGACCATCTGCAGCAGCCTGAGGTCCTGAGTTTGGATCCTGAGTGCCTGTGTTTAGGATGGGTGTGGCCATGTGCCTATAACCCTCACATGTGGAGCAGGAACAGGCAGACCCTCCTCTACCTCTCAAAGGAAGACAAAACTTGCTGGTGAGAAAGTCTAGCCAATTGGTGATCTCCGGATTCCCTGAGAGGCACTGTTTAAACAACAAAGTTTGATGGACAATGATAGGGGAAGACGTTGCACTCCACACGCTCAGGCAGGGGGGTACCCCTACACACATACACTGCATACACATGCACTCACACTAAAACAGAAATACAATGTAACATCAAATGGTGAAAACACTAAAAACAATTCTATTGCCTCCGGACCAGCGATCTAAAGGAAAATTTCCTGCAGATATTAAGGTCATTGAAGTGTTTTTCTTGGTGATACCTTAAAAAACATCAGAAGCAAAAAGTAAAACACAAAAATCTGCTTAGAACCCAAGCATTGCTTTCTGATTTTTCTGACTTGATCTCAGTATAAAATCTGAAATATGAGCAGTATTTCTTAAAGGAGGCTGTCCCTCTCTAGAGGACAACTGGGAAACTCACATGGACATCTCCAGTCATCCAGAAAGGATGCCAGATGCCAGGCAATGTAAAGAGCAGTCATCAAGAATTCCCCGACAGCTGTATACTAAGACACCCTGCAGTAATGCACATGCAAATAAGATTTTTATTTATAAAGATGAAAAGTCCAAATATTAACTCTAACATGTAACCATATTTTTATTGTTTTTATGCATGATAATACATTCACTTTTCCAGTGTTAGGACAGTAAAAGATGAATGGAAACCCCTTAATGTCTTTGTCTTGGAGTTTTACTAAGAGCTACTCACTATTTACAACAGTACAGTGCCAAGGATATGCTCAGGTATGTGTGCTGCCAGTAAAACATTCATGTGCCAGTCAACTGTCCCAGGCATGGTTAAGCCACCTGTACATGTAGACAAGTATTTTTGCACTATACACTTCACTATATATGCATTGACTTGATTTTAAAAATAAAATTCTTTCCTTACACTCATCCATTACATATGGTCAAGTCATTTCATTGGGGTTTAGGGTCATTTATGTAGGTCAGTTGCATTACACAATAATTTCATTTCAAGATAGAAAGCATTTTCTCATACTAAACTCTGATAGATGGGACTTAGAATTGAAAATCCAGATAACAACTTTTAAAAGTTGACAAGTATATGGATGTTTTACTGGTAACACACATACCCAAGCAAATCCTGGGCACTGTACTGTTGTAAAGTAGAGAGTAGCTCTTAGTAAAACTCCAAGACAAAGACATTATGGAGCTTCTGCTCATCTTTTACTGTCTTAACACTGGAAATTAAAATAATAAAAAAAGACCCCCAGATCCTGGGAAACCATCCTGTTTATATTTTTCTCCTCAACAAACATTTCAAGAGAGCTATTACAGTAACAGGCACATTCTTTTTTTAACCTGAACAAAGGAAAGTTCATGTACTTTAGTAAGCTGAGACCTCTTATGAAAACAAATGCACTTCCAAGACTTGCCATAAAATAAATGGCTAACTTTCCACTCAGATAATTTCAGCTATGATCCTGGGCACCACTCAGAAATGTCAATGATCAAGAAAGAACAGGTATAGTGGCTTCTGTCTAGAAATACTTCAAACAGAGGCACCATCTACCCACTGTAGAACAGATGTGTCCCTTAAAACACATGTGACAATGGGACTTTCTGCTGAAACATTTAAGAGGAATAAGTGTCCAGAAGGGCAAACCCACCCTGAGTAAGCAAGTGCATTAATCTACCTTTATGAGTGGCTGGATGCCAGAATATTTCTATGCTGGATGATGTCAGCAAGAAAAAACAATGGTTGCTTCTCATCCTACTACCGACAATAAAACCATCATGAAGAGCAAGAGGAATACTTGTGGTTCTCTGTGCTGGCAGTAGGTTCTGGAGCTACAGAGAGCTTCAAGCAGAGCCAAGAGAAGAAAAGAAAGGCAACAAACCCAGATAATGTAATGATGGAGGGTTAGAAACACTGTGGGCTGCACCCATGCTGGTCATCAGATATGGTTTCAGATAGTAGGAGCCTCTGATACCACCAGTAATGGGTGCGTTCTGTGCCAGAGCTCAAGCGCCTTGGACCATAATGGTTCCTGAATGCAGAACTGAGGTGGAAAAGAATACAGATGCCCTGGACATATTCAGTCCCCTTTTGTTTTCAGTAAATGACTGAGTTTAACCATTTCTCAATATTTGTGCTTAAATATGACCATTGCTTAAGGGATTTCTGATGTCAAACTGCTGGAAGATTTGGAGCCCTGCACACCCTTCTGCCTTGTGTCCTCAAAACAGGGCAAGCATCTAAGAAATCTCTGAAGTCCTTCTAAACCAAGCCTGGGTCTACACAGAGAGCCCTCCCCTTCATCTACATCCTATCTTCAACCAAATTCAAGGACAGTGATCCTCCTTCACTCAAACTCAGGAAGCTTACTCTCCCACTTCTTTCAATAATAAAAGGGAAACTCTCCCCAGAGGCAAATAACAATGATTTTTAAGAGTCAAGAAAGAAAAAAGAATTGACTGATAGAACTCAAACTTTCTCCTCAAGCTCCTGTGTAGAAAAATCCTTTCTGTGGAGAAATGCAGTCACGAACAGTTTCATAGTCTGGCAAGAATTAAAGTGAGGAGAAAACAACCATTTTCTGCAAATTATAAATTCTCTCCCTTAGGAGGTAGATTTCATGCAAATCAAAGCAACTCTGAGATTCCATCTTATACCTGTCAGAATGGCTAAGATCAAAAACAATGACAACAGCCTGTGCTGGAGAGGATATGGAGTAAGGGGAATACTTCTTCACTGCTGGTACGAGTGCAAACTTGTACAGTTACTTTGGAAATCAATATGGAGATTTCTCAGAAAATTGGGAATCAATCTATCTCAAGATCCAGCTATACCAATCTTGGGTATATACCCAAAGTGTGCTCAATCATATCATAAGGACACATGCTCAACTATGTTCATAGCAGCATTACTTGTAATAGCCAGAACCTGGAAACAATCTAGATGTCCCTCAACTGAAGAATGGATAAAGAAAATGTGATACATTTACACAGTAGAGTATTACTCAGCTGTAAAAACAATGACATCATGAAATTTGTTGGAAAATGGATGGAACTAGAAAAAAATCATCCTGAGTGAGGTAACTCAGACCCAGAAAGATAAACATGGTATATACTCACTCATAAGTAGATATTAGGGGTAATGTAAAGAATAACAGGCTACAACGCACAGCCCCAGAGAGGCTAAGTAACAAAGCAGGCCCAAAGAGGGACACATGGATTTCCCTGGGAATGGGAAATAGAAGAGATCTCCTGGGTAAACTTGGGGTGGGGGAGAGCAATAGAGGATTGGAACATGAGAGATGGTGTTGGGTTGGTTAGGGGGGGGATGAAAGGGGAGGGTAGTGAAAGAGACGTCTTAATAGGGGAGGCCATTTTGGGGTTAGGGAGAAACCTGATGCCAGGGAAACTCCCAGAAATTCACAAGGATGATTCCAGTTAAGACTCCTAGCAATAATTGAGAGAGTGCCTGAATTGGCCATCTCCTGTAATCAGATGTTGACTACCCTAATTGTCATCAGAGAGCCTTTATCCAGTAACTGATGGAAGTAGTTGCAAAGATCCACAGGCAAGCACTGCGCTGAGCTCCTGGAATTCTGTTGAAACAAGGGAGGAGGGATTGTATGAGCCAGGGGTGTCAAGCTCATGATGGGGAAACCCACAGAGACAGCTGATCTGAGCTTGTCAGAGCTCAGGAACTCTGGATCAACAGGTAGGGAGCCTGCGTGGGACTGACTTAGGTCCTCTGCATGTGTGTGACAGTTGTGTAGCTTGGTCTGTTTGTGGGGCTCCCAGCAGTGGGATTAGGACCTGTTCCTGGCACTTTAACTGGCTTTTGGGGACCTATTCCCCATGCTGGGTTGCCTCACCCAGCCTTGATGCAGGGGGAGGAGCTTGGTCCTGCCTCAACTTGGTATGCCATGCTTTGTTGACTACTATAGGAGGCCTGCCCCTTTCTGAACAGAGACAGAGAAGTGGATGAGGGGCGTGTTGATGGGAGGAAGGCAAAAGGAGAGGAGGGAGGGGAAACTGGTTGGTATATAAAATAAGTGAAAAAAATTAATTAATAAAACAATTTAGGATGCAACAAGAAAAAAAAGAAGGTGAATTTCAGGCTATATTTTGCAGATCCTGAGACACAGCTAAAATGGCTCAAGGGCCTTCCGCCCTCCAGGCTTCTGCAAGCATTGCTAGATGAATACAAGATCTTGAAATTAAAATACCAAAATGCTATTGAATAATCTTAATGCTGTTCCCAACAGATGCACTTCAGCAAATTTCCTTCTAGAATTGTTTTATATGCTACAAGCAGAGTAAGGCTCATAAGTAAATCTGACGGAGACTTTTTCCATACCAAGTGACACATTTTCCCCTGAAGGAATCGTCCATGGGAAAGCAGTTCCAATTAAGATTGCTGCCACTCTGCTGCCTGGTTTGATGCTCAGGTCTCCAGAGAAAAGCATTCTGTTGTGGAGAATAAATATAGTTTCCATGAAAATAAAGTGCTACTTAGACATACCTCCCAGCAGGCTTCCTGTTCAGTATACCATCTATGGGAGTATCAAGGTCTACTGCAGGACAGGACCTGTCATCAATACCCTGCATATGTTTGTGTAAGGCTTACACACACACACACACACACACACTCATGTGAACTTATAAGAACCAAATGAAAATCAGAAAAAAAATCCTTCAATACATAAGAATATGGAAACTAAGGAAGAATTTCCTTTGATAGTCAACTCTTATCTGTGTGAATAGTCTTATATAATTGCCATTATATATAACAATGTTTTTCATTTGCAAGAATATCACATTTTTTTTATTTCTGAAAGACTTAGAAATGGTTAAGAGTTATAAAATATTTTCTTGTGCCTATGACACTAAAGCGTTCTCTGGGTCAGAGAAAGGCTGTTAGAATGTGTGTCCTTAAAAACACATTCTTTCCTGAACTCAAAAAGATAAGGATTAGAATCGTGGCTACTGAAGAGACGAGAAAGGCTATACCAACACTAATTTTCTTCTTTAGATGCTCATCCAACTGGCTCATAGCTGACAAAGTGAGCAACATTCGGACATGGGGTGCCTTAAAGAAGACGACAGATGTCACTGTTGCATGGCATAAACATTTCTCCTTCTACTCTGGGCTTCTAGAGCCTCTCCATCAGGTTACAAGTGATACAGCAGGAAACAGAGAGTGTCCTGGAAATGAAGTAAAACTAACCACTCTCCAGAAAGTGTAACATGACAGTCCTTGGCACACATTCAGACCTTCTTGACATCACAGCCAGGGTGCTGAACAGGAAACCCTTGGCCCTGAGTTCTACTTGCTTACATCCTGGCACTAAGCTACTCGGTTCCTAGAGGTCATCCTGAAGCACTGAGGTAGCTGTCCTACTTCCCAGGATTCTTTCTTCATAAACTAGTTTCAGTGTTACCTGCTCCTTCCCATCTACCTGAAGTTTTTGTCTGTCTTCTTATCATCTGTCTGTCTTAATACAATTCTTGCCTGTTTCTGAGTGGCTGAGCCTTTTTAAAATCAGTAATGAGATGCAGCACCCCCATTTCCCTCTCATTTTTCCCATGTCGGGAATGAGATGCAGTTACCCCCCCCCCATTTTCCTCTCATCTTTCCATGTCTCTTCTAGTCCAGACTAAAACATGAAAAAGTGAGATGGAAGAGGCCAGGAAAGAGGAACCAGGTTCTTGCACACAGGGGTACATAAAAGCCAGTGCCTTCTTGGGTTGATTCCTCCTCTAATGGCAGATCTTCCCAGCAACAGTCTCCAGAACAAGGCCTGCTCCCCAACGAGATGCTGCCTGTCACTTCTGTCCCATTGCTGTCTCTGCTGCAATCCCAGCAACTGTTTGTGGCTGTGCAGGGACACCACAGGGCCGCAACACATGCTGAGCCTTGTTCAAGCAATCTGTGGGCAGTGTGTAGACAAAGGAAGAATGCTTTCTAATGGGTGCAAAGACAAGTCTAGGCTTGTGAGACACGTGTCTGTGATGACACAGGAAGAGTGCACACATGTTCAGAGGAGCTATTAGCCCTGAGGAAAATTTGACTTTCCTTCAACACTTCCTGGATGAAATCTGTGGGATGCTGCTAAGAAGGCTGTACTTTAGAATTGTGTGTAGGAGGAACACACACACACTGTTGCACTTAGCAGTATTCATTCAGCACTCCCACTCTGTACTCCAAACTTCTTTCCAAGACAGCAGTGATTTTCAGACACTTAAAATACTTGCATTTTATAGTATTGCTTACTACAACCAGCTAAACATATAATCAGCTGTCAGTGTGCATGCATGTATGTGTGTGTTTCTCATACACATAGCTCTAAAGTGTGTATATATATATATATATAACATACCATATTATATATATATATATATACACACACACATATATATTGGTTAAAAACCATCACTGGAAGTCCATAATGATCAGTAACAACGAAGAAACTGAAAAACCATGCTTTCGTTTATACTAATACATTCAGGATTTTTTTTATGCTCAATGCTAACTTCAACTCCACAGTAAGAGAAGGCATCTTTGCACATTTCCCAAATACACTACAAACACAATGCTTTGCCATCATCTGTACCCCAGTTTCAAGGCAAAATGGATTTATTGCAAAGTCATTTTTTTTTTGAGAGAGGGTCTCACTATGTAACCCTGAGCGGCCTGGAATTTGCAGTGTAGGCAAGGCTAACCTCAAATTCACAAATATCTACCTGCCTCTGCCTTCTGAGTGCTGGGATTAAAGGTGTGGGTCACCACATCTGACTACAAAGTCATTTTGATGTTTAAGAAGCCAAAGTTCCACTGGGCAGTGGTGGCGCATACCTTTAATCCCAGAACTTGGAAGGCGGAGGCAGGTGGATCTCTGTGAACTTGAGGCCAGCCTGGTCTACAGAGCGAGATCCAGGACAGCAGCCAGGACTGTTGCACAGAAAACCCTGTCTCAAAAACCAAAACCAAAACAAACCAAAACAAACCACAGTTCTACCTCATCTTCCAGTTTGTAGCAGAGTGATGGCATGGAAGAAGAATGAAAACTCCAAGTTCACTGACACGGGAGGCCCCCCCCCCCACACCAGACTAAAGACATGGAGCTGTCTTCAAACATCTCCAAGTACTTCTGTGCCTCTTTCAACAAGATGCAACAAACATGACATATCTCCTTCTCAATGGCAGTTAGAAAAAGGCAACAGATTTGGAATTAGGAAGAGGTTTCAACAACTAGGTCAAAATACACAAGGGGAAAAGATTGTATTCAGTCCATTGCACCTCCTTGATCTCACTGTCTGTTTTGTTTTGTTTTGTTTTGTTTTGTTTTGTTTTGTTTGAGAAAGGATCTCCCTATTTAGTCTCGGCTATCTTGGAATTTGCTATGTAGACCAAGCTGGCCTAGAACTCACAGAATTCCTCCTGCCTCTGCCTGGAAGTAAGGGTTTATACCACCATGCCCAGAGGATTTTCCTGCCTTTCAAGAAAGATCACCACATTCCTTAAAGTTGTTTTACAAATTAGGTCAAAGAGTACCCATAAAGTGCCTAGCATTGTGTTCTGGCTGCTTCACAGTATTCCATGAGAGAGATGCTCCTTCTTGCCCTGTTAGGACACAATTTAAAGAGTGAAGTTGATGGTGTGTGCTCCAGCCTCAGTATCTCTCTGTGGATACTCTCGAGAATGGGCCTCAGGTCTCGAGAAAGAATAAACATAAGTCCGGGATGGGTCGGAGGTCTTGTTTTCCTTTCCCTTTTAAAAAAGTCATTATATTTGCTACATATATTTTTTTCCATTACTGTGACAAACACCATGACCAAAAGCAACTTAGAAATGAAAAGGCTTGTTTCATCTTACAGTTTACAGGCCATCAGTGAGGGAAGTCAGGGTAGGAACTCAGCGAAGGATTCTGGAGGTAAGGAATGAAGCAGACCATGAAGGAATGCTGCTTACTGGTTTTCTTGCTCTCCATGGCTCACTCAACCTGCTTTTTTATACCACCCTGAACCATCTACTCCCAGGTGGTACCAGCTGAATGCACTAGCCCTTCCCACATTAATCAAGAAAGTTCCCCCCACAGAGCAATCCAAGGGAGGTATCGTGTCAATTAAGGTTCACTCTCACCAAATGACTTTAGTTTGTGTCAAGTTACAAAAACTAGCCACTACAATTGATCCCCTGTCACCTTGATACAAACACTTATCGCTGTTAAACGACTGTTTCCTTTCTTGTTTCTCTCCAAATCTCATGTTAATATCACAATATAGAACATAGTATAACTTTACAAGTCTCACTTTAAAATTTCAGTCTTTTCACAGTATCCGTCTCTTTCTAACTACAAATTGTCTCAACTACGGGCTCCTGTAAATAAAAAATAACTTACATACTCACTTCTAAGAGAGAGAAGAAACAAAAACAAAAACAGGGAACAGTAACAATTAGATCAAAGCAAAACCAAACTCCAGTAGTGTAATTCCAATCATGTAGCTCAGTGTCCAAGATCTTGGACTCACTCAGTATCTTCTGGACTCCAAAGAGCTTGGACAGCTACACCACTCTGGCTCCGCCATCCATAGCACACACAGCTTGTCTTATAGGTTCAGGCAGGCTCCACTCCACACCTGCCAATGTCCTTTCTGGTCATTCCAAAGTACTGCCATCTCAAATATGCAGAAGTATTTCACTACAATTGAGGCTGAACTCTCACCAATGGCCTCCTGGCCTCTCTTCAGGGACTCTGACCCTACCACATAGTGCCAAGCCTCAGTTTCTCTCTGTGAAGTATGGGTTATTGATTTTACTTAAGAGACCAACAATGCAGATATGACAGTGGTGTTAAGAGATAAATGCACACATAAAACAATTTAGAACTAATACATTAATTTACATATGTAAACCAAAAGCATAAAATATATTATTTACTTATTTCATTACAAAAATGTTTGGCAATTCTGTATAATAACTGCCTGCCTTAATTTCTTAAGATATGAAATTTGACTAGGCTAACCCTGAATTTGCATACACCATCCTCTTCCCTCCTTTCTTTCTTTTACTCAATGTATATTGTTTTTGTTTCTTCTGTTTTCATTCTAGATGCCAGATATGTCTAAATTATTCAAAGACATACATGTCAAACTCTACTGGATTAAGAAAAAGACTGAACAATATCTTAATTTTTTTTTTACGTTTGAGTATTCTGCCTGCATTTCTTTCTGTGCACCACTTGTATGCCTGACACCCACAGAGGCCAGAAGGCATTCGATCCCCTAGGACTAAAGTTACAGATGGTATGAGGTGCCATGTGGGTGCTGGGAATTGAAACTGGGTCCTCTGAAAGAGCACCTAGAACTCCTAACTGCTGAACCATCTCTCCAACCCCAAATATCATACATTCTAATAATCATCGAAAGGAAATTCAGAGGAACGGTAAATCTTCCCATATTCTTCAAGAACCAAATACCACCTTCTCTGTGAAATGCAGTGCTGGCGGTCCCTGGTGACCATGTCCACCACTTTTGTGTGTGTGTTCTGCTTCTGCTATAACTCCCAAATCTTCTTGAGGCTTTAATACTGTTGCGCTGGATTTTTATGTCAACTTGACACAAGCTACAGTCATCTGAAAGGGAGGAACCTCAATTGAGAAAACACCCCTCTAAGGTCAGGCTGTAGGCAAGCCCGTAGGGCATTTTATTAATTAGTGTTTGATATGAGAGGGCCCAGCCCACTGTGGGAGGTTCTACCCCAAGGTTTGTGGCCCTGAGTTCTATGAGAAAGCAGGATGAGCAAGCCATGGAGAGCAATCCAGTAAGCAGCAGTCCGCCACATTTCTGCCCTATTTGGATTCCTGGTCTGACTGCCTTCTATGATGAACAGTGATATATATGGAAGAGTGGGGAAAATAAACACTTTACTCCCCAAGTTGCTTTGGGTCATGGTGTTTCATCACAACAATCTGCCTAATACATAAATTGGTGCCAGGAGTCGGGTATTGCTCTGGCAGACCTGACCATGTAGTTTTAGGAAGACTGTAGACTGACTTTGGAATTTGGGGCTGGAAAGGCTATTGAGTGTTGAGAGTTTGGTAAGCTGCTCTGTGGGAGCTTGGAAGATAAAAGTATTGAGAGAAATTCAGACAATGGAGGACTGGCTTGTGAAGTTTCAGAGTGAAGCAAGGATTCTACTGGGCCATTTGTGTAAAGAATTTGTGGTGTCTGGTCAGCTGATGCTGAAGAATCAGTTGTAATTAACAAGAGACCAAAACCACTGAAGTAAGACCTTTGTTTTGCTGTGACAAAGAATGCTGGTCAGCTGGGGCTAAATAGTTGGTTGTGAGTAAGAGGAGACCAGCATTGTTGAAGTGCAATCTTTCAGGAAAATTTTCCCCAGAGTCAGCACACAGCAGCCGTGTTCAAGAGGCAGCCAATGTTGTACCTCATGCTGGAGGGAGAACTTGTAAGAGTCACCCAGGTGGTACTGTTTTTGAAGGCATGAATGGGGCCATGGAGAGCATCTGAGGCTCTGTCCCCATGTGACAGGGCTGGAGTCCCTGAAGTGAGCCCGGAGAGCGAAAGTGGTGAAAAGCAAACGTGGTGAAAGTGCAGACCAGACGCAGCAGGAGACCCAGCATTTTGGAGATGCCAGTACCATGGAAACAACCTCCAAGAACCTCTAGCAGCCATGGAGTGGAGCTGGCCTAAGCCTATTAGACAAGGTGTGGATGCTGTGGCAAGCCCTTTGGAGGAACCTAGAAAAATCATGAATCCTAGAAGTCTGACCCCAAGATTTATGCTGTTAGACTTTTAGTTTTGCTTTGTTCAGATTGTGACTTTGCCCTGGTCCTTCCCTCTTGGAGTAAGAAAGTCTTTAACTTATTATTGGTTTTACAGAAGCCCACATTTGAGAGACTTAGAATTATTAAAGAGACTTTGAAATTTTAGAGACTGGATTTTTAGGGAGACTTTATCTTTTAAAAGAAACTGGATATATTAAATAGATTGAAGTTTGAATTTGTATTTGTAAATGCCATAGGACTTTTAAGTTTGTAATATGTTTTACATTGTGATACTTCTCTCCAGCCCCCATCAATGCCTGAGGCAGTTGGGAGAACTGGCCCTGAGGTCATAAGACCAGGCAGGAGATCTAGCCCTGACCCTCATCTGCTGCAGCACTCAGGAGAGTGACCCCTATGCCATGCCTGGGCAACACAGTAGAGCTGGCCCTGAAGGTGTAGGTGTGGGAGATCCGACCCTCAGGACATGAACGCAGGAGAACTGCCCCCACTACCCTCATGGCTGCAAAGGGTGAACTTTCCTAGACAATGCAGGAGAGCTCACCCTAGTGGTGAGGACAAGGGAGAGCTGGTGGGCTGACCAACCCTGCAACTACCCAGGCCCAGAACTAGGCTTATGTGTTGGCCCACCCCAATATCCACCCCATCTCTGATCTACTGGAGCACATGAAGGGACTTGACTCGCAGACCCAAAGCTGCAGGATTTCCACAACACAGGGCAACAGCAGGATAACTAAGAGGAGTTCCAATGAGGGTCCAGCATCGATAATGTAGCAGAAACCAGAGGCCTTAAACCAGACCAAGGACTCTTTGCAATGAACACTTGCAAGTAAAGATACATAAATAAAAGGGTTTACTATGTGATTCACTGTGTCACACTACAGCTTCCATGATGAGATTTTCCCCCAACACACACTTTTTTCTTTTCTTTTTCCTCTTAACTTTTATTTGGGGGTAGGGGGCTGCAAGAGAAGAGGGCAGATATGCAGGGATGGGAAATGAATGAGATGGAGATATATGATGTGTGAAAGATACAAAGATTAAATAAAAAGAAAGTTAAAAAATTTTAGAAAGAAAGAAAGAAAGAGAGAGAGAGAGAGAGAGAGAGAGAAAAAAAGAAGAGAGAGAGAGAGAGAGAGAGAGAGAGAGAGAGAGAGAGAGAGAGAGAGAAAGCAGGCTGAGTAATTCTTGGACAATAAGTCAGTGAGCAGCATTATACCATGGCTTCTGGATCAGCTCCTGCCTCCAGGTTCCTGCCATATTTGAGTTCCTGGCATGACTGCTTTCAGTGATAAACTGTGATGTAGACAGTAAGCCAGATAAATAGTTTCCTCCTCGACTTGCTTTTAGTCATGGTGTTTCATCACACCAACAGCAACCCTAACTACGACAACTGTTTTGATTTTTTTCTTTGTGGATATGGATCTTGTTCCCTCTACCACTTGCCCTGTTTTGGTCTCCTTTTCCAGACAATAAAGCCATAATCGACTCACTGAGCTTAAGTGATAACAGGAATTCAACTTACCGCGATTCTTTTCCTTATGAGAGTTTTTTGGACTGTGGAAAAACAATCTCAGCATGCACATAGTTCGGGGTAAACACTGTTTCCTAGATAACATTAAAAATCAAATGGCTCTACTCACTTTTCCATTACTTCAGTTATAAAATTAGGTAGATATGAATTTTTAAACATTAAAACTACCAATATATAAAGTGACTAAATCTCATCCGTTGAGGATAATTTCCTTTGATAAGGCACAGTCAATAAGCAAAGATACTCATGTCACATTTGGCACCACCATACCTGTCCTGTGTATGCAAACTCCAGAGCCTGCTTTAAGCCCAGGCTGGTCACACCACGTAAATTCACTTCATCAGCTCCACTTTCCACCATACAAAGACTGAACATTGCCTGAAATGTGGAAAGAAAAAAAAGACAAGACTGAATTATGGGATCTAAAAAAACAAGAATGAAAGATAATGTCCTAGGGAAACTAGGAAATAGAGGTTTTCAGTTAAAATATAATTTTGGTTTCTGAAACACTTCCACAAAGCTTCATTTGCACAAGCACCTATCTGATAGCTAAACAGTTACAGTAACACACACACACACACACACACACACACACACACACACACACACCATGTATCTCTCAGCACACTCATCCAGGCTCACTGAACTCACTTTCTGTTCTGGGATCAAACTGTTACACAAGGTGCAGCCATATTGAACATTCTGCCCAGTGGATGCCGAGAGTCAAGTCTCTACTGATGTTGTTGTCTTTATGGTCTTGGTTCTGGGTACACATCAAATACTCCTTGCTTTTTCTCTGTTTCAGTTACCAATAGTCAAACACAATTTGGCAATTTAGATGTAAAATACCCAAAATAAAACCATTCACGAGTTTTACATTCTGTACAACAGCATGATGAAATCTCTGGTGTCCACCCCTTTGCTCACTGTATCCATGTTATATGTTCTACTCGCCCATTAGTCACCTAGAAGCCATTTCCGGTATCAGATCAGTTGGCATGGACACAGACCAGCCTAATGCAGGTTGTAACGTCTCCATCAATAGCTCCACTCCATCACATCATCCAAGCAACTATAGCACCTCACATCTCAAGAAAGGTGACTTCAAAACAATGAAAAACATCGAGAGGTGTTATAGGCACATTATTTTTATTATCTAATGTAGCATTAGATATTGTTGTTAAGCTCTTACTATCCCTAACTTAAAGATCAAACTTTTATAATTTGTTTATATGAGAAAAATAAAAGAATCTACAGGATTTAGCACTATATATGACTTCAAGCATCTGCTTACAGTTATTTGAATATGGTCTCCACAGATAAGGGAGGCCTAATGTATATAAAATGAACAGAGATCTGCACTCAAAAGGGAAATCAGCATATTTATGCCCACCACAGCATCGTTCATAATATCCAATGTATGGAAACAATCTAAAAATTCACGAATTACATATTCACATACATCTGTGCTAAAGGAAACTACTCAGCCTTTGAATAGAAGGAAATCTCATTTTACACTGCCCAGAGGATATAGTACTAAGAGAAATAAACCAAAGACAGACAACAAGAAGGTCTCACTCATAGGAAACCTGGGTGCCGAAGGCAGAATGGTGTTGCCAATGGCTGGGATGAGAAGAAAATGGCCAGACAGGACTCAAAAAATAAAATGTTTCACAAGGACTGTGATGAGAAGAAAATGGGAAGACAGGACTCAAAAAACACAAAGTTTCACTTACCCAAGATGAAAAAGTCCTCAGGATCTGATACACAGCAATGTGACTACAGTTAACAATGACATATTGTATCACTAAGATTTACCAGAAATTTAAGTAGACTCACCAAAGGGAGTGGGAGAAAGAAATAAAGAAGGGGTGAGAAGAAAAGAAGGGAGTAGAGAGGGATGGAGAAGAGAGAAGGAAAGAGAATAGCAATCAACTTCATGAATCAAACAAAACTTCATTTTGTACCCTTGCAATATATGTATACTTTATTTTTTCAATAATATCTCAATAAAACTGAAAAGGGAACCTAATTATTTGCCATCACATTACTTTCAAGATGGTGGAGTACAGGACAGAGGGACAGCCTGAGTATGGACTCTTGAATATGAGTTTGGGCGAGCACTTACCGTCTCGGTCAGCTTTCTCATCTGAAGAATGGGGCTAAAAACTGTATCCATTTTATAGGGGGAAGGATAGCTTAGTGGTTAAGAGAACATGCTACTTCAGATCTTCACCTCTCCCTCAGCTCCTCCAAATACAATGCCCCAGTCTCACCCTTACCTCACAGCAGACAATCTGCTGATGCCTCCCTTCCTCTCTCCCCTGTCTCCAGTGGATCACACAGATCATCCTCCAAACTCCCCCACCCAATACTCACGCAGATCTTCCCTCCAAACTCCCCCACCCCACACTCATTACTTTATCCCAGCTCCCAACTCCAGCAGCCATTCCCTGGGAGCCCCCAGGCCACTCTGGCCAGGGAAGTAGGGAGGCTAGCTGTAGATCTTCACCTCTCAGTTCCTCCAAACCCAATCTCCCCATCTTATTTATCTCCAGCTGTGTAACAGAGCACCTGCAGCAGCCTCCCTCCCCACCCCACTTCTGAGTAGATCACACAGATCTTCCCCTGCAAACCCCCCCCCCCCCCCCCCCCCCCTCCCCCCCCCTTCCCCCCCACCCCACCCCCACCACCCACTGCTTTGTCCCAGCCCTCAACTCTAACAGGTTTTCTCTGGGAACACATGAGCCACTTTATCCAGCAAAACAGCTGGGCTAACTGCAGATCTTCACCTCTTCCTCCATTCCTCCAAGTGCAATCCCCAAGTCTCATCTCAACCTCTGTAGCTAATAAGCTACTGCGCCTCTCCTCATTCTCTGCCCCCATTCCCCAGGGACTAAGCAGACCCTGGTAGAACACTCTGCTTTCCTCCTTCCTGTGATCTCACTCAGCCACCTCAATCTAGCAAATCCCTATTTCTAAGTGAAAGCTTCCAATACCTAGAAACACATTTTACCTGGAGCCCATATGGACATACCTATCAGGATCCCAGAAGAATACTCCTACTATACAACACACAGCCATCACATTGTCCTAAAAACCATAGAGGAAACAGAAACCAAGGAACAAAACACTCCCCTAACAAAGACAGATACCAGCACCTAGAATTACAATCTTCTCAAATCCCAATGCCTAGACATCAGCATAAAAACATAATCAATAAAGCCAGGACAATATGTCTTCACTAGAGCCCAGCAACCCAATCTCAGCAGGCCTTAAGTATGGCAACAGAGCTGAAGCAGGAGACAAAGACCATAATCAGCCTTCACAAGAATGATAGAAGTCCTTAAAGAGGAAATGAGTAAATCTCTTAGGGAAATCTATGAAAATTCAAGTAGTGGAAGAAGACCAATAAAACCACTCAAGACCTCAAAGTAGAAATAGACTCAATAAAGAAAACTCAAACTGAGGGGAATCTGGAAATGAAAAATTTAGTAACTTGAACAGGAATCTCAGAGTCCAGCTTCACCAGCAGAATACAATAAATGGAAGAGAGAATCTCAAGTTTTGAAGACATGATAGAAGAAATGGATACCTCAGCCAAAGAAAATGTTAAATCTAAAAAACTCTTAGCACAAAATCTGGGACACTATGAAAAGACCAAATATAAGAATAATAGGAATAGAGGAAGGAGAAGAAACACGGGTCAAAGGCACAGAAAACATTTTCAACAAAATCATAGAAGAAAATTTCCCTAACCTAAAGAAGGTATAAGAAGCATACAAAACACCAAATAGACTGTACCAGAACAAAAGATTCCCTCAGCACATAATAATTCAAATCCTAAACATATAGAACAAAGAAAGAATATTAAAATCTGCAAGGGAAAAGGCCAAATAACATATAAAGGCAGACTTATTAGAGTACTACCTGACTTCTCCATGGAGACTCTAAATGCCAGCAGGGCCTGGACAGATTCACTGCAGACTCTAAGAGACCACAAATGCCCACCCACACTACTACACCTACCAAAACTTTCAATCACCATAAATGAAGAAAATAAGACATTTCATGATAAAACTAAATTTAATCAATGGTTACCTAAAAATCTAGCCCTACAAAAGGCACTAGAAAGAAAAACTCCAACCTAAAGAGTTTAACCACATCCAAGAAAACACAAGGAATAAATAATCTCAGACAGCAAATTAGAAGAAAGGAAACACACACACACACACACACACACACACACACACACACACACACATCACCACCAAAAAAAACAGCAACAACAACAAAAAGGAATCAACAAATAATGCTCATTGATAACTCTCAACATCAGTGGTCTCAATTCCCCAATTAAAAGACACAGACTAACAGAATGGATGTGAAAATGGGATCCATTCTTCTTTTGCATCCAAGGAACACATCTAAACTTCAAGAATAGACATCACCTCTGGTAAAAGGCTGGAAAAAGGTATTCCAAGCTAATAAACCTAAGAAGCAAGCTGGTGTAACCATCTTAATAGCTAACAAAATAGACTTCAAACAAAATCTAATCAGAAGAGGTAGGGAAGGACACTACACACTCATCAAAGGAAAAATCCATCATGAGGACATTGCAATTCTTAACATCTATGCCCCAACCACAAGGGCACCAAGTTTATAAAAGAAACAAGACTATGGTTTAAATCACATATTGACCCTCACACAATACCCGACTCACATCAATAGACAGTCATCCAGGCAAAAGCTAAACAGAAAAATGCTTAAGCTAGCTGCTGTTATAGGCCAAATGGACCTAACATATTTACAGAACATTTCACCCAAATATAAGAGAAGATAACTTGTCAGCATTTCATGGAACTTTCATCAAAACTGACCATGTACTAGGACACAAAGCGAGTCTAAACAGCATGAAATAACAGCATGCTGACCACCATGAATTAAAGCTAGGTATATCAACAACAACAGAATCAACTCAACAGAAAGCTTACAAACTTGTGGAAACTGAACACTAATAGGTCACGAAAGAACTCAAAGACTTTCTAGAATTGAGAAAAATAAATGCACAACATACCCAAACTTATGAAACAAAATGAAGGTAGTTCCGTAAGAGGAAAGGAAAGTTAATAGCAGTAAGTGCCTACATCTTAAAAAAATGGAGACATCTTGTGCTGGCAACTTAATAGCACACCTAACACCTCTAGAACAGTGGTTCTCAACCTTCCTAATGGATTGACCCTTTAATACAGTTCCTCAGGTTGTGGTGACCCCCAACCATAAAACTGTTTTCATTGTTACTCCATAACTGTAATTTTGCTACTGATATGAACTGTAATATAAATATCTATGTTTTAGGAGACCCCTGTGAATAGAGGTTGTTCAACCTACAGAGGGGTTATGACCCACAGGTTGAGAACCACTGTTCTAAATCAATGTGATCAAAGCTCGTATGAACTCACACAGAGTGAGTCAGCATGCGAAGGGCCACCCCGAGGCTGCGCCAGGTCCCTTGCTTATATGTGATGCCTCCTAGTTTAGTGTTTTCATGGGATTTCTGAGTGTACAAACAAGTGGGTCTCTGTTTCCGCCGTTTGTTCTGTCCAATTCCAACGTGTTAGTTTTTGTGTTATCTTATTTTATTATTATCCCTTAGAAGCCTGTTTGTTTATTTAATGAGAGATAGAGAGGGAGTGGATCCAGATGGGAGGGGAGGTGTGGAGGAACTAGAAGGAGGAGAGGGAGGGGAAACCATAATCAGGATATATTATATAAGAAAAATATCTATTTTCAACAAAAGAGAAAAAGTTAAAAAAATGAAAAAGAACATAGTGTTATTGCAGAGTACCTGAATTCAGTACCCAGTACCCAATCAATCATTTGATTAGGTTGCCTATAACTTTAGCCAGCAGATCAGATATCTTCTTGTAGCCTCCACTGTTGTTGGGGTTTTTTTTTTGGCTCTTTTTTTGGAGGGGGGGCACCATCCAGCTCCCAAATAAATCACACACGGAGGCTTATTCTTAATTAGGAATGCCCAGCCTTAGCTTGGCTTCGTTTCTAGCCAGCTTTCCTAAACTATCCTGTCTACTTTTTGCCTTTGGACTTTTCCCATTCTCTTAGTTCTGTATCTTACTCTTACTCTGTGGCTTGCTGTGTGGCTGTGTGGCTGTGTGGCTGTGTGGCTGTGTGGCTGTGTGGCTGTGTGGCTGGGTGGCTGGGTGGCTGTGTGGCTGGGTGGCTGGGTGGCTGTGTGGCTGGTCCCTGGAGTTCTCCTCCTTCTCTGGCTCCTAGATCTCAGCTCTCTCCTTCCAGCTTTCTCCTTCTATATATATATATATCTGCCTGCCAGCCCCACCTATCCTTTCTCCTGCCTAGCTATTGGCCGGTTCTTTATTAGACCATCTGGTGTTTTACACAGACACAGTAACACAGCTTCACAGAGTTAAACAAATGCAACATAAACAAAAGTAACACACCTTAAAATAATATTCTACTACACTCCACAGACACTTGCACTCATGTGTATATACGCACATACACATAAACACAAATAATAATAATAATGACAATAATACCTTGAATTGTATTTGTTTTAGTGAACTTGATGACTACAAGCATATAAACCACTCAGAATATTGCCTTAAATATGACAAGTTCTTAGTAAAATTTATACCTAGTAATAATAAAACAATATCAAGTTCTTTTCTATATTTTCTAGAGAAAATAATACAACAGGAGAATACTGGAAACCCAGTGCTGCTATAGATTAAAAACAAACAAACAATAAACAACCTAACAGAGTTATCTTTAGAGTTTATGGATTTGGTTATGTATTTGAAGAAGATAGTCTCTGTGATGAAACATCGTGACCAAAAGCAACTTGGGGAGGAAAGGCTTTATTCAGCATACACTTGCACATCAAAGAAAGTCAGGGCAGGGAGTCAAGCAAGGCTGGAACCTGGATGCAGGAGCTGATACAGAGGCCATGGAGGGGAGCTGCTTACTGGCTTACTCCTCATGGCTTGCTCAGCCTGCTTTCTTATAGAACTCAGGACCACCAGCTCAGGGATGATCCCATTCACAATGGACTGATCCCTACCCCACCAATCACCAATTAAGAAAATGCTCTATAGCTATATTTTATGGAGGCATTTTTCTCAATTGAGGTTCCATCCTTTCAGATAACTCTAGCCTGTGCCAAGTTGAAGTAAAACTAGCAGCCAGCACACCCAATAAATAATAGAAATTGTTATTATAACTCAGACAGATTGATCTTTTCTCCCATGTGACTTCCTTTCCTTTTAACTGAATCAAGAGATGATAAATAATGCTTCTACCCCTCACCAAGCACACTTTTAAAATTTCTGCACCGGCTGTAAGCCTTCATTTTTGCCACATTCTCCTATGGAATGACCCCATGGAATTACCACTTTGATACCCTATCACCACATTTAGAAATGTAATATTATTTCTACTCTAGCATCACATCATATGATCTTTGAAGTTCAGGGCCTGCTGTGGTAGCAGAAAATCAAGACTTGGGAGGTAGAGGCAGTAACATCCCTTAGAACTCAAGGCAAGTCTTGGTCTCCCAAGAACTCAAGACAAGAGGAAGTAATTTAATGTTACAAATGTCATATTTATCAAATTAAAAAATAAAAATAAAGGACATGACTACTAAACCAAGGTCAACGTTTTAAGTTTAATAGATTTAGAAAGCACTTCAATCAGGGAAAACATCGTCAGATACTACTAACATGAGGAAAAACATGCTGCTGAACCCAGAGAAACCTCAGCTGCCCAGACTAGTTGAGCTTGTGAAACAGTGTCTACAGACAAGCTAGGACCCATCATGAGAACAAAGGTCCTATACTTCAGGGTTGGTGTTCTTGAAAAGGTAAAGTGCAGTGTGTGTGAAGCCAGGCCCTGTGTCTTCCCTACTGTGGCCCCTCTACAGTGGAGACCAGCACTATTGCTTCCAATAAACACAGGTAAATGAATGAACAAACTGAGATGTTTCTCAAAGACTACACACAAATGATCGACTGCTTTAGTGCTGAAAGCAAGGAGAATTTGTTCTATGAAAACATGTCTACATGTTAGCTATGGAGATATAAAAATTGTACTTGTTAGAAAGAACATCTACCATAAGCTAAACACTTCAAGCAAGTTCAGAGCTAGACATTTAGAGACAAAACACACACACAAAAACATATGGCCACAACATTCTGCCAATGCCTGGGAGACTGTTCTGCTGCGAAGTATGAAAACACAGCTCAGACTCTTGTTTGGTTCACGCTGTCTTGTGTCGGGCAGAGCCTTGGCTAGGCTGAGATTTACAGTCTTCACAGCTTACTATTGGCTGGTAATGTGCTGCCACAGCCACAAATCTTTCTAATTGAAAACCCATTTTTGTGGAAATGCGGTCAACTTGCAGTGCCTACCACAGAGGAAGCTGCGGATTTACGATGCGTTATTCTTTCTTTATTCACATGGAAATGACACAAATTGAGTTTTAAAATCACGGTCCATGAATTAAGCTGGCCTGGATCATGCTGGTCGTCATTCAGTCACAGGATGAACTGCAACCACACCAAAGTGAGTACCGAAGGCCTCAAGACTGATAGAAACTGACATCTTCACTGATTAGTAAGATGGTAGGTGACAGGTGTGCTGACACACTGTCCCCAAAGATGCTGAAGCAGGATGGTTTTTACCTGGTAAACCTTGCAGCTTTACTGTTCACATAATATATGGGCAAGACATTAGCAATCTAAATAATCTCATGGGCAAAATAAACTTCAGTGGGGACACATTCGTACCTTGCCTTTCATGATTGAAAGTAAACAGCATATTTCAGGAAGTCATTGAAAAGAGGACCTTTTGATAACTACAGCAGATCTAGTCTGGGCCTCTGTATCTTCCATATGCCCTGGGCTGCCTAATTAGTTCACAATCTTTACCACAGTCCTGAGATGTTGCTGAGATTTGAACTAACTTCTGAGTCAACAAAGATTATACATTTTGCTCAATTTAGTGCTGTGGTCATAGTTTATTGCATATTGATTATAGCTCATGTACAGAATGTGTAGCAAACCTCAGTGAATGAGACCATTCACTTAATTGTAACAGTGTCTTTCCCTTCTATAGGGAAGGTGAGGACCCTGATCACAGTTGTTCTGGACTACTCACTTCTTTTCTCTCTCAAATGTAGTAACCCAAACCATCTCGGGAGCATCACTGCCTAAGAGAGTGTGGATGTTTGGTGGGAAGACTTTCCCCCTGCATTACATTTATAACCATTTTAAGTTTTCTCCAGACCATACAGTCATGCTCTAAGGGAACAGGACACTATAGGAAAACTAAAACAGTAAAATCAAAATGCCATAAGTATCCTTTGTAAGCTGTCATGGAAATACCAATTTCCTCTTACCTCAACTGTATAGAGTAAAGAAAAATCATATGGAGATTGCTACAGAAAATCATAGCTGAAAAATGCAGAAAACAAGCGACCATGTGGTGTCCCGCCCTGACTGACATGTCTACAACACAACCCCAGCACCTAAGGCTCAGGGATCACAGAGGAAGAGAGAGTGGAAAGACTGTGAGAGCCAGAGGGACAGGAAGTTTTCTGTGAGACTGTATCTCTGAGGAATGTCAGAGAAGCTATATCCAGGAAGTCTCATCAACATAGCTGCCTAAACATGACGTGAATACTGACAATGGATGTGCTAACATGGAAGGGGGAAATCTCACAGGGTCCCCAACCCTGGACAAAAAACTATAAGACAACTAAGGAATGCTAAGAATGGGGAAAACAGTCCCCCCTAGGGAAGAATAAAAACCAGCAGCCTCTGAAGTAGCTATTATGTTTTAAAAAATTACCTTTAAATCGTTTATTTTATGTATATGGGTGTTTTGCCTGTATGTATGTCTGTGTACTACTTGCATGCAGTGCCCATGGAGGCTAGTCTCTCGGACTGGAATTACAGATGGTGGTGAGCCACGTTGTAGATGTTGGAACTGAACCTTGGTCTTCTGAAAGAGCAAGCAACACTCAACTGCTGAGCCCATCTCTCCAGCCTCTGGTTTTTAGATCCTAGCTGGGCTTGGTGATGTGCCTGAAGCCTGGAGCAGGAGAATCTGGAGTTCAATCCCAATGTAGGTTAACTCATCAATGAGAAGCAAACACCCAGCAGGTAACACACAAAAGAATGTAAGAAATCCACTTATTAGAGAGAAGTTGGTTTTACTATAATTCCTAAACACACTCAGAACAGCTCTGATAGGTCATGTATAAGCCTCTTTTCTGCTCTAGGTTTCCCCTGGATTCCTGTCTATGTTCTTCAGTATAGAATCCTCTGTTGTGTTTGCTCACTTGCTCCAATTAGTCTCTAGTTTTCAACCTTTAGGATGTTATTGATCTTTCAGAAATGTCTTCCCTTATACCTGCTTTCCAAATGCATGCAGGCTCTACATCACAACAAGCAATATGTTTGAAGGTGTTAAGAAAAGCAGTGTGTGGCATGATTTTTAACTTGTAATACGGAGTTTTCTTTTTTGAATTATTTAAATATTTTTCCTTTTTGAAGTTAAAATATAATTATATAGTTTTCTCCCTCCATTTTGCTCCAACCCTTCCCATGTGCCCCTTGCTCTCTCTCAAAATCATGATCTCTTTTATTTGAACTGTTGCTATATGTATTTTCCTAAATGTGTAAATACAACCAATTCAGACCATCTAATGTTACTTGTATGTATATGATTTCAGGGCTGACCACTCGGTACTGGTTAGCCAGTTGATGGAGGATGAACCTGTTCAAAGTGCAGAATCTTGGGTCCCACCCCATACTCACTGAATGGGAAGTTATGTTTTAATGACAGCTCTGGATAGACCCCCACACACATGAATGTTGGAGGAGCACAGGTACAGCCAGTTCCCTACCCCTTCATCACTTCTTGCATGTCTGGATAAAATCTGAAGTTTTGAGATGTCTGATGACCTTGCTGGAGAAGCATTTGTAAAACCTCAAGGATATCAATTTTAATTGTTGTCTTGATAGCTTTCTCCCACAGTATCAGTACATGTACAGTCACTTCTGCTGATTAGCCTTTCAGATGTCTACTGATAGTTTGTAGGCCTCCCCCTAGGGGGGAAAAACCAGCTAACTCTGAATTCTGAGTCATTCTAGAAATTCAGCAAGTCAAACTTGAATTTCATTCTAGAAATTTCATTCTAGAAATTCAGCCCAAATTTCAGCAAGTCAAACTTCTCTCCAGATGCAGAGGGGCTGAGGAAAGAAGACTTCTGAAGAAATGGAAGTTATTGAGAGAAGAAGGAGAAGAAGAAGAGGAAGAAGAAGATGAAGAAGAAGAGGAGGAGGAGGAAAGGAGAAGAAGGAGAAAAAGGAGGAGGAGGAGAAGAAGAAGGAAAAAGAAGAAAGACAGAGAACAGCACAATTCCAGCTGTTTTTGAAAGACTGATCATCCTGTGATTTTATATATATATATATTTTCAATTTTATAATTTGATTTAATTTTACATATCAGCCACGGATTCCCATCCTCCCTCCTCCTTCCCCTCCCCCCAGCCTACTCCCCATTCCCATCTCCTCCAGGGCAAGGACTCCCCTGGGGATTCAGCTCAACCTGGTAGATTCAGTCCAGGCAGGTCCAGTGTCTCCCAGGCTGAGCAAAGTGTCCCTGCATAGGCCCCAGGTTCCAAACAGCCAACTCATGCACTAAGGACAGGTCCTGGTCCCACTGTCTGGGTGCCTCCAAAACAGTTCAAGCTAATCAACTGTCTAACTTATCCAGAGGGCCTGATCCAGTTGGGGGCTCCTCAGCTATTGGTTCATAGTTCATGTGTTTCCACTAGTTCGGCTATTTGTCCCTGTGCTTTTTCCAATCTTGGTCTCAACAATTCTCGCTCATACAATCCCTCCTCTTTCTTGCCAATTGGATTCCTGGAGCTCCACCTGGGGCCTGGCCATGGATCTCTGCATCCGCTGTAATGAAGGGCAAGGGTCGAGGGAAAGAGAGCTTAGGGGAGCGGGAGATCCCAGCTGGATCAAGAACAGAGAGGGAGAACAAGGAAAAAGAGACCATGATAAATGAAGACCCCATGGGAATAGGAAGAATCAGAGTGCTAGAGAGGTCCCCAGAAATCCACAAAGATACCTCCACAATAGACTACTGGCAGTGGTCGAGAGAAAGCCTGAACTGACCTACTCTGGTGATAGGATGGCCAAACACCCTAACTGTCGTGCTAGAAATCTCATCCACCCTGTGATCTTGAATGGGATAGAGATCAAAGCCTTCAGGCAAACACTTCACCCTACCACTTTCCCCCCAGTCCTGTGGGTTGATTTTCTCTGGTCTATTTTCTTCTTTTTATATTTTCCTTGAAGAGGAATTTCAAGTGGTTGCCTCAGAGCTGCTTTCACACAAACCACTCAAGATATAACTGAAACTCAAAACACACAGTCTTGAAGCAGTTACAGCTTGCTTTGAAGAATGGCAAAGAGCTTCTTGTCTGTCCAATCTGATAACAGGAATGGCTTCCTGGAGTCCAGTTTGACGACTGAGACCACATCCAGCTTGCATGCCTATAGATCTCATGGCTACACGCGAACCATAATTCGAATAGCTAAGGACCAGGAACAGGCAAGCACTACAACAAAGCTTTGCCCTAGAAATCCCAATGCCACCCACAAAAATTCAGTGTGATTTTTACAGAAAACTTTTTAGAAGGATTTTGAAGGATAGCAATGTGGACTGAAGTCAATTACAACTTTGTATTCTCCTCTCTTAGAGCCCAGTACAAAGCAACACACAACACCTGGAGAAGCTGAAGCAGGCCAGACTGGGTGGAGAGAAGAGCTAAGTATTATGTATTGTGCTTGCCTAACATGAGGAAGGCTGTGGGTTCTATCTCCATCACCACAACAACAAATCCCATGGAAGCAAAAGATTTAGCCTAAACTTTAACCTAAAATGTTCAGAGTCCTCTTATTTTCTCTTTCTTCACACTCAACCATTGTGATAGCTATTCTTGGTTCTTGTGACTACATCTGGAACTAACTAAAACCCAAGCGGCTGGGTAAACTGGTGAGGAATATTTCATAAATAAAACATTTGAAGTGGGAAGACCCACTTTTAATTCAGATCTTTTGAGATAGAAAGATACACCTTTAATCCAATCATTTGAGGAGGGAAGGTCCACCTTTAATCTGGGCTATGCCTTCTGCTAGCAGCCCATAGAAAGGACATGAAAGAATGAATCATTCTCTCTTTGCTCATTTGTTCTTGTACTCACTGGCAAGTCCATTCCTTCACTGGCATTAAGAGTCCACTTCTTTAGGATTCTGGCATACACTGAAGACCAGCTGAGACAACTACTGAATTCTTGGACCTTTTTGTTGGTAGACAGCCATTGTTGGACTAGCTGGACCACAGCCTGTAAGCCATTCCAATAAATCCTTTTTATACATATAAAGTGGTTCTAGAGTAACGGAAGTAATAAGGATGGATTTTTAAAATATCTGTTACAGGCTTTCCAATTTGCAAACATCTACAGTTACTGAAGTCTTTCCTAGCTTGGAGAATAACGAAAGCCCATGGTGTGAACTATTTTATAAACTCAAGGAGAAAAATGTATTTGATTTTTCTGATTCACTAACTGTAAGGGGCGATGGACCTGATGACTCTGTATATAAAACTTTTGACAATTTGTGGAAAAAAGGATGATGCTGGTTAGTTGCTCCTAGCATCTCTGGATAAATTGGCAATTGAAAAGAATGAGCTCCATGATAAAACTGACTAACTTCTAGCATCTCAGCATACAGTGAAGAACAACAAAGAACTTAGTGATAAAATTGACCAGCTCCAGATGGACAACACAGTCTAAAGGGTTCTAAGTATGCCCTGGAAGAAAATCTTCTCTCCAGCAGCCACAGAGCTCAAGTTGTAGAAAATCTAACCAAAGGCTGATCATTATAAGGTTGGCTGAGCTACAGCAAAAATTCAAGTCCCAGGCTTGGAGAGCACTGACGGCTAAGAAAACGCATTAATTGTTAAAGAATGGGATCCTGTAACTTGGGATGGAGATGTGTGGGAGGACCCTATTGAAACTGAAAACATTGACCGCCCCTCAGATTCTCAAGAGTTTTTCTCACATGAGGAAGGCATCTCTCCACCCTTAGCAGAAGATGTACTCACATCCCTGACCCCTGAAATGTTCCTTTTTTCTGGCTTTGACTGAGGAAGTTGATCCTTCATTGTCTGCTACCTGCAGTGACTTTCTCTGAAGGAGATGCTAGCCAAGACAATAGTGTTGTGCCTTAGGGCCCACCAATAGTAGCCTGTAGACCTGTAACCAGAATTAAGACAAAACAGGCTCCTAGAGGGGAGGTAGAAAGTGTAGTCCATGACGATGTGTGCTACACTACTAAAGAGTTTTCTAACTCACTCAAGCAAAAGTCTGGGGAATATGTGTGGGAATGCATTTTAAGGGTGTGGGATAACGGTGGAAGGAACATAAAACAGGATCAGGCTGAGGTTATTGATATGGGCCCTCTTAGTGGAGATTATAGGTTTGATATGGAAGCTCCCACAGTTTTTTTTAAAAAAGGTGTCAAAAGTTTGCTTAAATGGTCTGCCGAAGCATTTGTTAAAAGATAACATAATGAAAAGAAGTTGGTGATGCCTGGTCTCCCTTGACTTAGTGTTGACGAAAGGATTTTCAAGGCTCAGGAAAATTTCAGTGCTAGATTGAGTGTGTCATGTAAACCTTATCCTCAACAGTGGGAAGCATGCTCTTCACTAATTCTATAAGACGCAAAGTGGTAAGAGGGATAGCAGCACATTTGACGAGCTTTTTTGTCACCCTTTTCCTGGTATCAGACCTTAGGGCTGGAGACATTGCTGCTCAGTCTGGATGAATTATATATAATGGGTTTAACTGTACTCCAAGGTAGCAGGAGCCAGGTGGCATTCCTGAATTGCCAAAGGCAAGGTGATGATAGTTATGATCAAAACAATGTCCATAATGGACTAACCCATAATTGGCAGCACAGACAAAGTAATTTTTATGGTGCCATGTTTCTTATGGTACTTTGTTCCAGGAATGAAACCGATAAGAAGCCTATCGAATTTAAGTTTGATCTGTATAAGCAGAAAAATTCGCAAAGGAAAGCAAGGTTCCATTGGATCATGGAAAAGGGTATTGAGAAAATACCTAAGAGTTTTACTGTTAGCCTTTCTCCAGTCATTCTGCAGAGGGACCTACGGCCTTTTACAAGGGACTGTACACAGAAAGAAAGGAAACAGTCAGACTTCCTGGGGTCTGTTGGGTACTCATCCTTAATTGATGCTGATTCTAAGAGATCCCAAGAAATATTGTGACCCTCCAACTGAAGAAAGAGTTTATGGAGTCAGGCAATTAATGGATTTTTGACTGATATCTGACAGTATGTCTAGTGGACCTGAATATATAATTGGAAAAGATACACTTAGAAGTTGGCAGAATTTCCACATTGGTTCCTTGACCTGTGGAGTGAGGGCTATCATGGTTGGAAACACTAAATAGAAGCCTTTAGAGTTGTTCTGACAGGGAAAAGAGTGAGTCAAAAACAGTATCACATCCTTAGAGGAACTTCAGAAATTAGTGCCACTATCAAGGACTTGAAAGATGCAGGGCTGGTGTTCTGAATACATCTCCCTTTAACTCTCCTATGTACCAGTACAGAGGATAGATGGATCATGGAAAATGACAGCTGACTATCAAAACCTCAATCAAGTAGTGACCCCACTTGCAGCTACTATACCAGATGAGGTATAGTATACCACAAGTACAGTATACTTGAGCCGATTAGCACATTTCCTGGTACATGGAATGAAGCTACTGATCTAGTAAATGCCTCTTACCAAGTACCTGTCAATAAAGACCTCCAGAAGAAGTTTTCTTTCAGTTGGCAAGGGCAGGAGTACACCTTTACATTTGATCTCAAGGATATAACAACTCTCCACCCCTGTGTCATAACTTAATTAAAAGGGATCTTTACCTTCTGTCTCTTCCACAAAATGTCACATTGGTCCACTATACTGACGACACTATGCTGACTGAATAAACTGAAGAGGTAGCAACCACTTTGGACTTGCTGGTAACACACACGTGCATCAGAGGATGGGAAATAAATACAACCAAATTTTGAGGGCCTTCTACCTCAGTGAAATTCAGGGATATTCTTTCTAAGGTGAAGGATAAGTTATTACATCTAGCCTCTCTCACCACCAAGAAAGAAGCCCAAAATTCAGCAGACCTATACAGATTCTGGAGACAGTACATTCCCCACTTTGGTGTGTTACTCCAGCCCATATACCAAGTGACTTGGAAAGCTGCTGGATTTGTAGAGCCCAGAACAGGTGCTGCACAGGCTGCTGTGCCACTTGGACTGTATGATCCAGCAAACTTGCTTGTACTGGAGGTGTCAGCGGCAAACAGGGATGCTATTTGGAACCTTTGGCAGACCCCTATAGGTGAATCACAAAGGGACCTTTGGGATTTTGGAGCAAGGTTCTATCATTATTATCTGCACACAACTATTCTCCCTTTGAGAAACAGCTCTTGGCTTGCTATTTCCCGAGCCTTAATGGAAACTGAATGCTTGACAATGGGCCACCAAGTTACCATGTGACCTGAGCTGCCCATCATGAGCTGACTGTTATCTGATCCACCAAGTCATAAATGGAAAGTTTGTATATATGTGATTGTGTCCGAGCAGGTCCTTAAGGCACAAGTAAGTTACTTGAAGAACTTGCCCAAATGCCTATGATTTCTACTCCCATTATAATGCCATATGCTGCCAAGAATGCACATATAGCCTCATGGGGTGTGTCCTGAGATTTGTGCAGAAGATTATGGCCTAGTTTACTGATAGTTTTGAATATTATATAGGCACCACCAAGAAGTGGACAGCTGGGACAACCCTGAAGGACACTGGTGAAGGGAAATCCACAGGAGGCAGAACTTCAGAAAGTTCTGGTCACATGGTCGCACATTTTGTTTGGAAGGAAAAATGACCAGATGTGCAACTGTTCATTGATTCATGGTCTGTAGCCAGTGGATTAGCTGGATGGTGAGGGATGTGGAAAGAGCATGACTAGAAAGTTGGTGAGAAAGGAAGAAGTGTGTAGATAGATCTCTGCAAATGGGAAAAGGATGAGAAGACACTTGTGTCCCATGTAAATGCTCATCAAAGTGTGACTTCAGCTGAGGAAGAGTTCAACAATCAAGTAGATAGGATGACCCATGGTGTGGACAGTCAGTCTTTCCCCCCAGTCATCCCTGTCATTGCCCAAAGGGCTTATGAATAAAGTGGCAGAATGGAGGATATTAATGGGCTCAACAACATGGACTTACCACCAAGGCCGACCTGGCTACAGCTGCTGCTGAGTGCCAGATCTGCTGAGAGCAGAGACCAACACTGAGCACCAGATATGGCACCATTCCTCAGGGTGACCAAAAAACAACCTGGTGGCAGGTTGATTACGTTGGACCACTTCCTCTGTGGAAAGGACAATGGTTTGTTCTTACTAAAGTATGTCCACACAGTATTGCTTCTGACCAAGGAATTCACTTCACAGCCAGAGAACTGAGACAGTAGGCCCATGATCATGGAATCCATTGGTCTTACCATGTTCCTCACCGTACTGAAGCAGCTGGCCTGAGAGAAAGATAGAATGGCCTTTGGAAACACAGTTACAGCACCGATAAGGTGGCAGCAGCCTGGGGGGCTGGGTCAGGGTTCTAGAAAGCAGTATATTCTTTGAATCAGCATTCAATATATGGTACAGTTTCTCCCGTAGCCAGGATCCACAGGTTCATGAATTAAGGGTAGAAAAGGGAATAGTTCCACTCACTATCATCCCTAGTAGCCCACTAGGAAAATTTTTGCTTCCTGTTCCCATAACCTTAAGTTCTGCTGACCTAGAAGTCTTGGTTCCAGAGGGGGAGTGTTCCTGCCAGGAGCCACAACAAACATCCCCATCCCATTGAACTGGAAGCTCAGACTTCTTGGCCACTTTGGGCTTCTTCTGGCACCCTTAAGCCAACAGGCTAAGAAAGGAATAACAGTGTTAGGAGGGGTGATTGATCCACATTGCCAAGGGGAAATTGGGTTGTCTCTTCACATGAAGTTACCTTCATATGGTAACTTGAAAGATTATGTGTGAAGTACAGGAGATTCTTTAGGATGTTTCTTGTTGCTACCAAGTTCTAAAGTCAATGGGAAACTACAACAGCCTCATCCAGGCAGGATGACAAAAGGCATAGACCTGTCAAGAAGAAGGTGTGGGTCACTTCTCCGGGAAAGGAGCCAAGACCTGCTGAGAGTGGAGGAAATACAGAATGGGTAGTAGAGGATGGTAGTTATAAATTAAGTTAAGGCCATGTGACCAGTTACAGAAACAGGGTTATAGCTGACATCTGTGTTTCTGACCATAGAATGATCCCCCATGCTCATGGATTAACATAGTAAAAATGGTCATCCTCCCAAAGCTATCTACAGATTCAAGGAAATTGCCATCAAATTTCAACACAGTTCTTCACAGATCTTGAAAGGACAAATTTCACTTTCTTTTGGAAACACATACACGCAGCAAGACAGAATTGTTAAAACAATCCTGAATATTAAAAGAACCGCTGGAGGTATCACCATCCCTGATTTCAAGTTGTACTACAAAGCTATAGTTAAAAAACAAAACATATCATGGTATTGTCACAAGACGCAATTCCAATGGAATTGAAGACCCAGATATAAATCTACATACCTATGGACACCTGAAAGTGATATCTTAATAGAGGAAGACATCATGGGGATAGGGAGAAACCTGGTGCTAGGGAAGTTCCCAGGAATCCATAAGGATGACCCCAGCTTAGACTACTAGCAATAGTGGAAAGGGTATCTGAGCTGGCCTACCCCAGTAATCAGATTGGTGAATACCCTGTCATCATAGAGCCTTCATCCAGTAACTGATGGAAACAGATACAGAGATCCACAGTCAAACACCAGGTCGAGCTCCAGGAGTCCAGTCGAGGAGAAGGAAGAGGGATTCTATGAGCAAGTGACATCAAGATCATGATGGACAACTCTACAGAGACAACTGAACCAAGCTAGTGGGAACTCACAAACTTTAGACCAGTGGCTGTGGAGCCTTCATGGGCCTGGAGTAGGCCCTCTGGATAAGCGAGACAAGACAGTTGTGTAGCTTTGTCTGTTTAAGGGGCCCCTGGCAGTGGGATCAAGATCTATCCCTGGTGCATGAGCTGGCTTTTTGGAGCCCATTACCTATAGTGGGATACCTTGCACAGCCTTGATGCAGGGGAAGGGGCATGGACCTGCCTTAACTGAATGTACCAGGCTTTGCTGACTTTCCATGGGATCCCCTACCCTGTTGGAGGAAGGGATAATCGGTGGGATGGGGGAAAGGCTGGGAGGCGGGATGAGAGGGGGATCTGTGGTTGGTATGTAAAATGAATAAAAAAATTCCTAATAAAAAAATAAAATAAAATACACATATTGTTCCAGCCACAAATAAACAACATCCGTGTTCAGGGAGGAAAAAAAAAAACCATCATGATATTGACACAAAATGCAGACATGTTGATCAATGGAATTGAAGACCCAGATATAAATCTATAAAAAGGCCAGAATTACACACTAGAAAAAACAAAACAACATCTTCAGCAAATGGTGCTGGTCAAACTGGATGGCTGCATGTAGAAGAATGAAAATAAACTCATACTCACCAGCCTGGACAAAACTCAACTCCAAATGGATCAAAGACTTCAGCATAAAATCAGATACACTGAACCTGATTGTCTTATTTAGGGTTTCTATTGTTGTGATGAAACACCACGACCAAAGAAACTTGAGGAGGAAAGGTCTTATTTGGCTCACATTTTCACATCATAGTTCATTATCAAAGGAAGTCAGGACAGAAACTCAAACTGGGAAGAGACGTGGAGGCAGGAGCTGATGCAGAAGGCCTGAAGAGGAGCTGCTTACTGGCTTGTTCCTCATGGCTTGCTCTGCCTGCTTTCTTACAGAACCCAGGACCACCAGCCTAGGGATGTACCACCCACAATGGGCTCCCTGCCCCCATCAATCACTAATTAAGAAAATGCCCCACAGCTTGCTTACAGCCAAATCTCATAGAGGCATTTTCTCAATTGAGGCTGTCTCCTCTCAGATGACTTAAGCTTGTGTCAAGTTGACATAAAACTAGCCAGTACACTGATAGAAGAGCAAGTGGGAAATAGCCTTGAAGTTGCCGCCCCAGGAAAAGACTTTTTGAACAGAACACAATTAGCACAGGCACTAAGATAAATAATTAATAAATGGGACCTCATGAAAGTGAGAAGCTTCTGTATGGCAAAGGACAAACCAGCAACCTACAGACTGAGAAATGATTTTTACTGAATTTTATAAGAATTTATAATGAACTGATTTCTCAAAATTTACATATAAGTGTATTTTGTATTTGCACATATATCATCCATATTGAGTAAAATAAACTTTTTCAATAATTAGGAAGATGGTTGGCAATATGGCTTAGCAGGTAAAGGCTCCTGCTGCCAAGCCTGACAACCTGTGTTCAATTCTCAGAACCTACATGATGGAAGGAGGGAACTGCATTCTACAAGTTGTCCCCTGACTTCCACACACGTACTGTGACATGTAGCCCCTGCCCCACCCCACACACACACTGAAGAAATGAATAAAATACTGTAAACCAAATTTTAGGAATTACTAAGAATAAATAACTCCAAGTTACTGTGTTACCTCATTTAAACACTAAATGGGAACTACAAAGAAGAGAAATTTAGTGAATAGCTCAAGGCAAGAAAGCTGGTAAGCAGTAGAATCAAGCCTTAAACACACACACTTTACCATTACTCTTCACTTTGGCTTCTCTCTCTCAAGAATAAACTGATTATCTGTGAAAGTCACGGGCCTTTGCATCCAAAGAGAAACAGAGGCATCTAACTGTAGATGTATAGACGTCCTCTCCTTTGCTCCTTCCATCCATAGCTGAGACCCCAAGGGTAAATACTTACTACTTGCTTGGTCACTGAATTATTGCTGCCTATGACTGAATCTCACAGGAGGCTGATTCCCCCAGACAGTGGCAGAACCAGAGAACATGCCCTGGGTGAATTATGAACACAATAAGAATGATTTGGCAGAAAAATCTCTCATCACTTTAAATTCAAATATTTCTAAATGAGAAGAATACTGATAATTCAATTTTTCAGGAATCCAGGCATGGGAGCCCAGAATTCAATCAACATCAGATGGGCTAATTAAATGCAATTGATTCAACAAGCAGCTGGATCATCCCACCGTGTGGACAATTCATTCTGAGTGAGTTTTTAGAAAGATGATAAACAGAATCGCAGCACATCTACAGATCCCAGTAACTATTCATCAGGTTCACATGATCCCCTCAGCTTTTCCTTCATTTATAAGACATCTGTGTTCTGTCAATACTCAATTTTAAAGTGTTAAAATTTCATCAGCTTCATTGTCCTTTGAACGTATTATTAAGATCAAGCTGACATTATGTATACACATGGGATCAACAAGCATAAGTGAAATTTTTATTGTAATTAAAACTTACCATGAAAGTTATAATTTTGAAAGCATTAAAAAGATACAGAAGCAAAAATTAAAAAAAAATAAAACAATGAAATCATCTTTCAACACACATTCAAAGCAAATACACATAAAGGACTTAGCAAATAGTTAGCGTAGTGTAAATGATGACAAATGCTAGCTAGTATGATTACTTCATAAATATTTCTCTAGCTTCATACTACTTACATTGTGTGTAAATGAATCAGTTCAAATAAAGGAATAACACATACAGGCCAGAGTTCACCAGTCTCCATTCAGCATAATGAATACATGGAGCCATAAGTATGACAATGAAAACAATAGTCATCATGCTCAACTGCAGACAATTTCTATGACACTGATTCAAATAATTCAAAAGGGGAATACAAGGATGTTTTTCAGTTTTCTATCTAAAAGGGAAGTGACACCTGGATACCACCACTATTAACTGATACCTACACCTTGAATGCACAAAGAATCTTTAATGAATGTCCTCAGTTTAAGGAAATTATGAAGCTATTATCTTTAAAAATAAACCCATACCACACATGGGCATCACGGTTCCTTCCAAAAGCACATCTGAAATCAGTCTTCCCACAGCATTCCCACTGCATGGGTGTATGCACAGGGGCACACCTGAAATCATCTTCCCACAGCATTCCCACTAAATGGTGTATGCACAGAGGCACACCTGAAGTCATCTTCCTACAGCATTCCGACTACATGGTGTATGCACAGAGGCACACCTGAAATCATCTTCCCACAGCATTCCGACTACATGGTGTATGCACAGGGGCACACCTGAAATCATCTTCCTACAGCATTCCCACTGTATGGTGTATGCACAGAGGCATACCTGAAATCATCTTCCTACAGCATTCCCACTGCACGGTGTATGCACAGAGGCACATCTGCAATCATCTTCCCACACCATTCCCACTGCATGGTGGATCCACTGCAGCAGATGTAAAGCTGCTAATTGTCAGCCAGGCAATTAGTGCTTATCTGATGCTCATCAAGTGTGAAACTTGGTAACAGGCTGGCTAAATAATGTCACATGATTGCTTAATTTGGCTTTGCTGAATGTCAAGGCCATAATTAATGGTGCTCCCTCCCACCCCATGGCTAAATTGAAAAGCTAAGCCTTGAGGTCTCTTCTTCATAGATACACTGATTAACCATCACATACAAGTTGCAGAATGCCAACTTTGGATCATAAACAACAGTCGATCATGACTTAGGTGAGAAAATGAGCACATTGTGGGTTTTTCTTTATTTGTTTTGCTTTTAACTTTTACAGATCCTTAGAATTATATGTATGTGGAGATTTATTTGACACAACTGCCCTAAGAAAAGTCAACAGCAGCCAGGTGGTGGTGGTGCAGGACTTTAATCCCACCACTCCGGAGGCAGAGGCAGGTGGATCTGAGTTCAAGGCCAGCCTGGGTCTACAGAGTGAGTTCCAACACAGTCAGGGCTATGCAGAGAAACCCTGTCTCTCAAAAAACCAAAAGAAAAACAAAGAAGAGTCAACTGCAGCATTTTAATTCTCTTTTCGAAACCAGGATCTGCTGTTTACAGAGACCCAAACTGGAAAGAAGCCACACCCCCAGATCTTCAAACAAAGAGCCAAGGGCACTAGAGTTTCAACTGAAAAGGGGCTGGTTTGGTCTGCCCCTAACCACCTACTGGATTCAGATAACAAATTGGCCAACTGGGCCCAGTGAATCAGAAAACATCTGCTGGGTTATGAGTTTTGGAAACTTTTTAGCAGCACACAGCCATTAAGAAATCTAAGAAGTTCTACATGGGACATGGATACAATCATCATTTTCCTGGGATTTAGTCTTCTGCCTCAGCAAAGCCACATTTTCACATGGAGAAAGAAAATGGATACTGTCCTCATGTCTCTGAGGCTGTCTGCTCCCCACCTTCACACCAACACCAGCTAGCATAGAGAGATCTATATGAATAAATACCAAGAATGAGTTTGTGTTGATGAAAACTTCTTTGACTTACAAAAGCAGAAACAAACAAGTAGACTAGAACTGACCACCATTATATTTATAGTTATATCCTTTGATCCAGGGATAAATCACTGCTGGGTAAATATGAAGGACATAAATTCAAAGCTCAAATAATGGTATATGAAGAAGCCATTTGGAAACCTACTACTTTATAAGCCAAATAAATGCATATATATGTATGTATGTATATATATATTATTTATATGTATAATTTTAAAGGGAAGTACACTACATAAGTGGATAATGCAAACCTCAGAAGCCACGGGATATTAAATGAAAATCCAAGTACCATATGAGGGACACCTCCCCATATGCTGATCAGGAAGATCCTAGGGGTCTCCAAAACAACATAGGCTATTGCCATTGCTTTTTGTGGCCTACCACAAGAACTAGACATTGAACCCATTGCTGAAGACACCACACACTTCAACTGTAGGACATGGAAATCAAGCTGGAACTGAGCTGGAAGCTTCCTCTCTGCTAGCTAGATTTCACAGGACCAGAAGGTCCAAGGCAGGCTGCTGGAACAAAGTAATTAAAGGTCTTACCCACCGATAGACCTGTTGTGCTACATCAGTGTTGTTTTTTTAGTTATACAAACAACATATGAATATGGTTTTCTAAAATAGTTTTTGATAAAATTAAAATCCTACTTCCTGAAAAGGCAGTATTTGAACAAACCTCTTCAAGACAGCCAAAGAACATGTCCTGTAGAAGAAAATAATTCCTGGAGAGGGTGACTGTGCATGGGTCCCAGGTGGAGTGTGCCAGGTCAGGATGGCAGGCAATGACAGAAAGTGGGGGCAGCAGGAGGGATCAGTTTTTAGTCTGCAGCAGAGTCACAGCATCATAATGTGTTAAGAAGTGGGAATTGGAGTTGTATTTCCAACAGGCTTACTGAGGCTGCGGTGCAGAAACAGCCTCTGTGGGTCTGGATGAAATAAGAAGACAATGTGATGGAGTGCTTCCATAGTCCATCCAGGAGCTGATGGTAGATCAACGTAGATCAGGGTGACAGTAGCAAAAGTGGTTGAGACTTGTGCATATTTTAATGGTAGAACTGTGAGACTTGCTAGCAGTCAAGGACAACACAGACATTTGGGGCCTGTATTGATTATAAAGCTATAATTAACTAAAGTGGAGAAAAACAGCACAATAAGCAGTCTTGTGAGCTGCATTGAGACTTTAATATTGAATACACCAGGTTTGTGCTACTTCCTAAACATTTAATGAGAGGTAACGAGTAGCCTGTTAGATGTACAAGTTTTAGGTTTTGGGAAAGAGCTTTTATTAGGCACTGTCTTAGTTAAGGTTTCTATTGCTGTGAAGAGATACTAGGACCATGGCAGCTCACATAAAAGAAAAACATTTAATTGGGGTGGCTTACATTTTTAGAGGTTTAGTCCATTATCATCATGGTATAGAGCGTGGCGGCATGCAGGCAGACATGGCGCTGGAGAAGGAGCTGCTACATGCTGATATACAGGCAACAGGAAGTAGACTTTCTCACTGGGTGTGGCTTGAGCATATATAAGATCTCAAAGCCTGCCTCTAGACTGACAAAGTTCCTCCAACAAGACCACACCTACTCCAACAAGGCCACACCTCTTAATAGTGCCACTCCCTTTGGGGCCATTTTTTTTCAAACCACCACTGGCAAGGTTCTCTAGTTACACAGTGCACCAAGCTAGATGTCTCAGCAGCCTCCATCCTGTGTTGAAGGGCTGGAGTTCTCCAGGTACTACACCAGGACTGTCCTGGGCTATCACGAGGAGCTTGACAGAAAAAAATTAGATCCTGGCATGCATGCTTGTCTGAGCCAATTCCTTCTAGTCAACATCTTTTCTACTACAAACGCATATTGTATGTATACACTCTATGTATATATACATACTAGAAATGAAGGGAAGGGGAAGAGAGGCTATGGGGAGAGGAATCATGAGACACTGAGATCCCCATGGAGGCAACGGTATATGTGTAAACAGAAGTGCAAGGACTGCATCTGACCCAATCCTATTTTGAGAAGCTGGAAGAAATCAGGCAAAACTAACAGACAGTAAGTAGGAAGAAAACCTGGAGAAGGTCAAATGCCAAAGTCAAATAAATTTAAAAAATAAGTAAATATTAAGGGATGAAGATGCTGAGTAATGGAAAGCCAAGTGTTGATTACTGCATTTGACTATATTTTACTATAATTTGTGTGAATATATTAGTAAGCAAGATATAGCTCTTATTTCCTTTGCTACTTTATTGGTTAGGGTTTCTGTTGCTATGAAGAATCACCATGACCACAGAAACTCTTATAAAGAAAACATTTCATTGGAGTGACTCGCTTACAGTTTCAGAGGTTCAGTCGATTATCATCATGACAGGGAGCATGGTGGTGTACAGGCAGATGTGGTGCTGGTAGCTGAGAGTGCTACATCTCACAGTCAACAGAAAATTGACTGGCTTACTGGGCAGTATCTTGAGCATAGAAAACCTCAAAGCCTGCCCCCATAGTGACACACTTCCTCCAACAAGGTCATACCCACTCCAACAAAGCCACACCTCCTAATAGTGCCACTCCCTATAAGATTATGGGGACCAATTATATTCAAACTACCACAGCTACCTTTGTTGTTGTTTTTAGTTATACAAATAATATATGAATATGGTCTTCTCAAGCACACTGCATAGAATATCCATAAAGACATGTCCTGGGTTCTTCTCCTTTGAAAGTAACTATTGTAAGATGGCCTGCTAATTTGCTACCAAAACTCCATACATATCAGCATTTCATACCAGGATGCATTTCAATCTTTGTTCTGATCATCTATTCAGCACAGCAGGACACAAGTGAACAGGGGTTGAAAATTTGGGCTTGGGAGCCCAGGATACCAGGGTTTGCATCTAAGCTAGATCCTTCATTTTTTGACTTTGGCTGGACATGGTGGCTTATTATTAATTCAGTGAGTTACACCAGATGCAACTGGCTTGATTCCCATGGTACACCATTTTCTTCCTTTGCCTTAGTAGATTATAAGCATTCAGCTTTGGAAATACTGGAAAATGAATGCAAATTCTGAGTGAAGGCATTTGTTGAACTTATTTCAAAAGATTAAATAAATTTTTTTATTGAATGTTTAAGTTGTTTTCTAAATATTCCTTTATTCATCCATAGAATCAAAAGGCCTCAACTACTGGATCTTTCCTTGCTAGAATTGATGAGGGTGTATGTGTGTATTTGTTGAGGAAGGGGACTCAGGGACTTTCCTATTAATAATAAAAATATTCAGCATTGGTGCAAATTTTTATCATTTTCTATGTACTGCTACTGTATCAGTAGATTTTAAAAATAACAGAGAAGTTACTGCCAACTCCCTTTATAAAGAAACAGTCCTGTGTTGGCCAACTACTTCTGAGCATGTGGCCTGCTCTGGAGTATGGTTAATATACTCAGTGCCTACTGAATAAAACTTATTTTTCCCTTTCCCAGTATCAGTCAATTGTAAATAACTTTTGGGTTAGAATTTATTTTATTTTATTTTTCAAAGAGAGAGAAATAACATGTAGTTGAGGGGGAGCTAGGAGGAGTTTAGTGAGAACATATAAATAATATATATACAATATTTATATAATGCAACATATGTACAATAAAATATGTTGTATGAAAATTTTTCAAATGAATAGAAACAAAACAAGAAAAAAAATCAAAGAAACTAGATTAAAAAAAAAAAACTGACACGAGCTCCCTTCCTAAGACCATGTGAAAAGTTAATACTAAAGACCCTAAAAAAAAAAAAAACCTCAGCTAACACTAGGTGCTCAGGTCTCCTGATAGCAAAGTATTGGAACAGACAGATCCTGGAATCTTAGCCCTCTGCAACAAGCAACTTTACAAACTCTCTCCTTATAAAGACTAGGAGAGTTATTCCCCATGGGAAGATTCAAGTTTATTTTAGGAGCACTTACTACAGCTCACTTATTCCCGGGTTAGGGGAAGCAAGTGTTCTTTTCTCACAAAATGACATGCCACGGGATTTCTGCTATTTATGGCTATAAAGGCTCCTGACAAGCACCTTTTGGGAACACAGCAGCCTCTGGATTCATGAGGTGTTAGGATTTGAATGTGCAATGGAACTCAGAGGTTTGTGTGGACGGTTTGGTCCTCAGTGCAGCAGTGATCAGAGGTGGGCCTTTGGAATGGGATGGATCATGACAGCTCCAGGTTTATACATGCATTAATCCACTGATATATTCATATCTAAATGGATTGCAGCCAGGTGATGGAAACCAGGACGTGGTGCCTTATGTAGGGAAGTAGGTCACTGGGTGGATATACAGTGTCTCCAGGCCCTTCCTCTCTCTCTTTGCTTCCTGGTTGCCAGAGGATAAGCAAGGTTTTTTACTATATAATCCCAAACTCATGATGCTGTGCTCACATCAGGCCCCAAACACCGGAGCCAGCTGACCGTGGGTAGAAACCTGAAACTGGAGAGCCAAAGCACCTTTACTCCTTGAAACTGACCTGCTCTAGGTATTTTGTCACCATGATGGACAGCTGATGAACATGTACACAAAGCTGAAATGTCAGAAAAAGGGGACATAACAGAATGAAAGAACAGGTAGGCCATCCACCCTCAGAACCTTCCTACTCCCTCGGTTCCTACAGACACAATCCTCCACTCTCCCTTCACCCCTGCCCCTGTTGCTGGATCCCCACCCTCTGGTCAAATGCCATCCCAGCCAGAACAGTAGGCAGACTCAGATGGAGACTCACTGTCCAACCAAAGGCCATTCCAGCCACCAGAAGTCCAGGCAGACTGCTGGCCCTTGAACCTCCTCCACTCTCTTGGCAACCCTCTCCTCTAATACTATCACCAGTCCCCCTTCTCCTCATTGCTGGGTCCCAGCCTCCAACTCAAGGGAGACTCCCTGCTGGGCCAGAGGCTAGGCCACCAGAACTCCTGGTAGGCTGCCCTCCCATGGACCTCTCTACTCTCTCAATGTTCCTACCCCCTGATACTCTCCCCAATCCTTCCTCTCCTCCTTATCACTATGTCCCAGCCCCTAACTCAGGTAGAGACCTCTTGCTTCAAAAGAGGCCAGCCTACTACCAAAAGTCCAGTCCCCAACTGGGGCAAAAAAGCCCTGCTCAAACACAGGTCACACAGATCAGAAGACCAGAGAGGAAACAGAAACCAAGGAACAAAACACCCATCCATCAAAGACAAACTCAGAAATTGGCACCTAGACCTGTATTCACCCCAAACCCAGATGCCTAGATGCCAGTGCAAGAATATGATCAACAATAGCCAGGGTAATATGTCATCACCAGATACCAACTATCCTCCTAGAGCCAGCCATGAATATTACCACACAGCTGAAACACAAGATGAAGACCTTAAAACCAATTTTATGAAGACGATAGAAGTCCTTAAAGAGAAAGTGGATAAATCCCTTAAAGAAAGCAAGAGGAAACCAAACAAAAAACTGGAAGAAATAAATACATTTCTTAAAGAAAGCCAAGAAAACCAAGAAAAACCAAGTAAACAGTTAAAGGAAATTGAGAAAACTGTTCAAGACCTGAAAACAGAAATAGAAGCAATAAAGAAAACACAAATTGAGGGAATTTTGGAAATGAAAAATCTAGGTAAGTGAACAGGAATTACAGAGACAAGCTTCACCAACAGAATACAAGAGATGAAGAAAGAATCTTAGGAGTCAAAGATACGATAGAAGAAATAGAAACATCAAAGAAAAT
>CABHPP010102804.1:0-10243 GCA_902168425.1 Peromyscus attwateri | reverse complement strand
CCACGCCCCTCCTCCACATAAGGAAACAAATTAAAGTATGCAAGTAAACAAAGGCAAAAGCAAAAACAAAACAAAAACAACACCAAACCAAACCAAACCAAACCAGAGCTGGGCCTTGGGTTGACCCACCTTAGCATCTACCCCATCTGGAGCAGGTGAAGACACTGGTCCTGTGGAACGATACCCACAAGATCTCCAAGACTCACGACAGCCACAGGATATCCCAGAGGAGATCTGGTGAGGATCCAGTGATGATGGTGTCCCAGAACCCAGAAGCCTTGAACCAGACCAGTGACTCATTGAAATAAAACTGGTGGGTCAAAGAGATCTGCTATATGGCACACCGAAGCCTCCAGTGCCACCAGGACGAATGAAGAGGTGTTGGAGAAGCAGGAAAGAAGGAGAAGGAAAGAGGATTTTCTGTTGCTGAGATAGGTATTGTTATTGGCACCAATTCAGAGGATTGATGGGACTTGCTCAGTCACAGTACTCCTAAGTTACCTGACCAAACTAGATCTTGAACTCAAACTATGAAATTTGCTCCTTTTGTGTATTTGCCTCTTTAGGGAAAATTATATTTAAAAAAAATCTATCAACATTCATTTCCACAACTTTCTAATGTTTATAACCTCTTCAATTTCTTCCTTGAATTCATCTGTGATAAGAGAGAAAGCAACAAATTTAAGATTTAGAGAGACACAAAAATTTTTAAAGTCTTCTTGAGTGCTTGCTAAGATCTCTCCCAAATACTGGTCATTTAGTAGATAAGAGTACAAAGTAGGGACCATACACAAGTCAAAAGCCATACCATAGCATTATTGTTTAATTCACAACAAAAACTTGAGATGTATCGTGATAAATGATAGGCTAAGGTTTTTTTTCTTAATTTTTGAGATTATAATTTAATCACATTTCTCCCTTCCCTCTCCTCCCCCCAACCCTCCCATAACACCCCCTACCTGTTTTCCCTCAAATTCATAGCCTTTCCCCCCCCCACTTAATTGTTATTGCTTCTAACCTATTCAGTCTATATAATGTTACTTGAATGTATTTTTCAGGGCTGACCATTTGGCACTGAACAGTTAATTGGTGTGCTCTTCCCTGGGGAAGGCTACCTCTCCCTCTCCCAGCTTTCTTCAGTTTGGACTGAGTTTTGATTTAGTTAGAGTGGAGGCATAATAGCCAGGCAGAAATTGTAGCTTGGCAACCAAGGCCACTGTTCTTTCATCGCTAGTGGATGCCTAGAGATTTTTCAGGGGAGATTTTGAAAGCTGAAGTTCATTTAAGGGAGTCTAGTCAAAGCATGAAAGCTGAGGGTGATGGGGGTGGGGAGTCATTAGAATTAGGCAAAGGAGTCATTGTGAGGATGTCTGGAAACAGGCTGGGGCACAGCTTTTCCTTTACCTACTGCAAGGATCAAAAATCCAAATGGGATCTCAAAAAGAGTGCTGCATTTTTCTTCAAGATTCAAAGCAATGCATGATGTGACTCCAGCATTCAGGGGGTTGAAACAAGAGAATTGTGGGCTCAAGGCTGACAGATATTCCCTCTCTTAATCATATATATATAAAACATATATATGCATATGTGTATGTATGTATATGTATGTATGTATATGTATATATAGTCATTAACTCTAGTAGAAAATAAAGTGAGCATAATTTTAAAATTATAAATCATAAATATACATATAAATTGTTCTAGAATTTCATCCAGGTAAATTAAAGGCAAACAGGGTCAAACCTGGTCAAGTACTGTGACAAACAGGACAGGAGAAAACAAAATGTTCTTTCCTGGATGTTAACGTCTTAGAGAAACAAAAGAAAAGGAACCTGGGAGAACTTGACCAGGTACACAATTTATTACCCTTGAGAAAATTGTTGCAGATGAAGGGTATTGCCACTGGTAATAGTCTTGAAGTCCTTATAACTGTAGCATTAGGAACAAAAGAAGAATTCCTACTTACAAACTTACTGTTACAGAAGCCAGGGATAGCTTCTAACCTCATTCAGCAGCCTTAAAAATTGCTAACTTGGGCTGGAAAGGTAGATCAGTGGTTAGATCACTTGCTGCTTTTGTAAAGGACCTGGGCTTGGTTCTCAGCACCAGCATAGTGGCTCACAGTGGTCCATAATTCCAGTTCCAGGAGATCTGGTGACTTCTGTCCTTCATGAGTAGCAGGTAAACATGGGATGGCACACACCAGCACGTGCCATATACCTGGCACATACATACATGCAAGCAAAACAATCATGCACATAAGAAATAAAAACAAACAAATCTTGCAAGGTAAGGTAGCACATGCCTTTAATCACAGGACTTTGGAGGTAGATGTATGTGGATCTCTGAGTTTGGGGCCATCTTGGTCTATGTAGCAAGTTTTAGTCCAGATAGGGCTGCACAGTGAGACTGCATCTCAAAAATATTGATAACTGGTACCCTTGTCAGTCAAACACGAATAAGAGACGCTTGTGGGCATTTGAAATGATCTAAAAATTTAAAGTGATTTTGAGATAATCAGACATAAAGAGATAACTATATAGAAACCAGTTTTCTGCAACCTATAATCACTCTAGTTTATTCTTTGGAAGAGTAAGCTATTAGCAAGTAAGAGTCATTGGGATATGTAAGGCATAGACAAATTAGAAAGCTGAATATATTCTGGGTGGTGGTGGTGCACACTTCTAATCCCAGTACTTGGGAGGCAGAGGCAGGCAGATCTCTGAGTTTGAGGCCAGCCTGGTCTACAGAGTGAGTTCCAGGATAGCTAGGGCTACACAGTGAAACCCTGTCTCAAAAACAAAATGCAATCAAACAAACAAACAAAGAAGAGCTGGATGTACACAATCACGTTTGAAGATTTACTTTGTGTGTATGTGGGGGTGGGGTGGGGGAGGGTTGTGCACATACGAGTTCAGAGCCTGTGGAGGCCAGGAGTCAGATCTCCTAGACTTGGAACTACAGGGGGCTCTGAGCTACCAAGTATGGGCGCTGGGAATCAAACTCATGTCCTCTGGAAGAGCAATAAATGTGAGATACAGAGGCTCATATTGGGTGTTAATGCCCTTTACTCTTGGCTGTTCATTTGATTTCCAGAAAATCCATTGTGTTGATATAAGAAAAACAATTTTTTTCTACCTCATTTCAAGACCCCAGCTGCACTATAATTAGGAATTAATCACTCCCTTTTTTCCCCAAATATAAGACACTATCCTACTTCCCTATGATTGCACACACACAAATTTAATAAAGAAGCTAGAGTAATTTCATAGGACAGTTAATCTTGTTATTTAATAAATATGAGGTCTACCTCATATTTTAAATTTGTTGTCTATAATGTGGCATAGGTTCTTGGGTTACATACATATTAAATTAAAGAAAATGATGACAAGATGTGATCCATGGTCCAGGTGGAACGGTTTTACTGAAAGCCTATATGAGCTTCTTCACTAATTAAATTTAAATAAACTGGCCCTGCTGGTGAGACCACAGATAACTCTGAAAGCGGCAATTTATCTTTGATTTGTAGACTTCTTGGGCTTTTTGAAGCTTCCCATTTTCAAGCTGAAATCTAGAACTGTTAAAATAAGCATACTACGTCTCAGGACTTCAGCTGCTTGACTGCTGATTTTCCTGACTACTCACTACGATCATTGGTTTTACTCTGTATTTTGATATTTAAAATATAATGTAAGGCATGAAATAGTCACATGGAAAATAATCGAAAGCTGGTTTGGTGGGTTTTGTTTGTTTATTTGATTTTGTCTGTGTGTTTTTGTTTATTGAGATAGAGCCTCATATATGATTACTCATGATGTAGCAGAGGACAGCCTGTTTCCTGAGTTGAGATTCTAGTCACATCCGTTGGGCCTGTAAATTCTAAACAGCTATGTTACATGGTGATATCAAAGACAAAATTCATTGGAATAATAATTTACTAGTTCATTTAGTTACTCTACCATGGCTCAGAGATCACCTACTGCAGTCTGGATTCTTTGCTAGATTCTGGAAGGAAAAAATAAACTGGATAATACTGAGCTTCAAGAAATCTACAGCCTAGGAAAGAGGCAGGTTAGGTCAGCAGAGAGGGACAAGAAGGAGTCCCAGGGAGAAAAACAAAATGGCAAATTAGAAGCAAATAACACTTCCCAGCGTCTCCAGTGTTCTCAATCAGTACCGCCAGATCCCAGGTTCTTAAGGATGTGCATGCCTGAGCGAGTCTACCGAAATTCAATAGTGGAGAAGAGAGTTGGAGAGTTCTAGAAATGCTGCTTATTATAAAGTAGGGTGAGAAAATGTGCAACACTGTGTCACAGGTGGCAATAGGATGACACAGAGGACAGTCATAAAAAATGGGAGGAGGGGCAGAGAGAAATTGGCATGAAATAGAAAAGCAGAAAAACAGCAAGAACATAGCTGCTCTGGAAGCTACACAGTAGGCTGGCTCTTGAAAACAGTTGTGTTTCTCAACACACAATCATAGTGCGTAATGTTTTTATTGGTTTTGGTTTTGGTTTTCCGAGACAGGGTTTCTCTGTGTAACAACAGCCCTGGCTGTCCTGGAACTCACCCTGTAGACCAGGCTGGCCTCTGCTTCCTGAGTGCTGGGATTAAAGGCATGTGCCATCACCGCCTGGCAAGACTGGAAGCTTACTTGTCCAGGAGGTCAGAAGCTGAGTGGGGATATGTGATTGCACATAGGGACTGGGCCTTAAAAAGCCACGGTCATACGCCAAAACTGCTAGCTCTTTCCATCCAGTACAGTTTGCTGACCAGCCCTCAGTAGATTTCTTGGGGGATGGAGGAGCACAGATTAATAGCTGCGCTCGGCATCAGATGGGCTCTGGGAGTACGATGATCTATCAACTATGCCCAGAGCAAACTCTAGATGAGGGAACTTTGCATTCCATGCTACTTTGTACTCTGGTCCTCAATCACTCTGGCTGACCAATTGGCAACTACATAAAAGGAACAAGGGATTAATAACCCTCATCCCTTGCAGGCTCCAAGAGATGCATAACCCAAGAAAATAGAAGGCAGCACAGATTGGCATAAGAAGTCAGTACTAATGCTTGAACTCAAGTACCTCAGCAGAAACAAAACTTTTATTTTTTATATATATGCGCATATATATATATATATATGTATTTTACCTTTCGTTTCCATTATTCTGATTTCTTGTTTCTGTGGTTTTTAAACTGTGTATGGATGTTTTGCTTGCATAAAGACCTGGTAGAAGAGGGTGTTGGATCCTCTGGGATTGGACTTACAGACAGAACTGTCATGTGGTTGCTGGGAATCGAACCTGGGTCCTTTGCAAGAACAGCCAGTGCTCTTAGCCACTGAGCCATCTCTCAGCCCCCTTGTTTCACTTAAAAAAAAATGATTGGGCGCAAAGCTACACAGAGAAACCCTGTTTCGAAAACAAACAAACAAACAAAAATTATAGTTTTCCTTTTCTGTTTTACATTTGGTTCTGTCTTGATTTTTTTTCTTTTTCGTTTTATCATCTTTTAAAAGATTTTGGTTTGGGGCTGGAGAGATGGCTCAGAGGTTAAGGGCACTGGCTGCTTTTGCAGAGCTGGGTTCAGTTCTCAACACCCAGACAGCGCCTCCCAGCCGCCTGTAACTCCTGTTCCAGGGGATCTAATGCCCTCCTCTGACCTCCACAGGGACCAGATACACCCATGGCAAATAGACATAGATGCCAGACAAAACGTTCATACAATAAAATGAGTAAAGATGTAAAAATAAAAAAAATGAACAATTTTTTTTTTTTTTAAAAATTTGGTTTCCTCAACAATGACCAGCACAGCAAGCTGTCTCTAATGATGTGATAGTAGCACCCATATCCTGGTAACAGCTAGTAGCTGTCTGGTTGGACTACTCAACAGGAGCAAACTCATGCCTAGGACAGGAAACATTCATTACCAACTATTTGGAACTAGTGAGGTGATAGATGTTGGAGGAGAACCCACTGTTACCACTTTTCTAGACCAGCATTATCCCTAGTAGCATTCTATATACTTATCTTTATACCCACAGATAAGGTATCTCTCACTCTTCATCCAAGTAGCTTCCTGATAACAGTCTGAAACGATCACACAATACTCCAACCTGTTAAAATGCAGAGAACAACTGATTACGTGGTCCTTAGCTCCAGTTGATACAGCTACAACACAACGGCCACACCTAAGACTTGGGGAACACTGAGAAAGAGGAGGTGGAAAGATTTCAAGACCCAGAGGAATGAGAAGTCTGCTGTGCGATTCTGTCTCCTAGAGATGACAGAGAAGCTACACCCGTTATACCGCAACAATATGGCTTCCTAAAGAAGACCCAAACAATGGCAACACTAATAGACATGCTAATGTGGAAGGGGCGAATCTCAAAGGGCTGCATCCCTAGACAAAGAACTATAGACAACTAATGGTAGCTGAGGGAGCAAATTATTCTTCCTAAGGGATCAGCCTTCTAATTGATTATCCAATACCAAGTCCTGAAATCATATACATACAAGCAACATTAAATGAATTCAGCAGGACACACACACACACACACACACACACACACACACACACACACACGACAGCAATTAAAGAAAAAGAGAGCACAATTTTGATAGTGAATAAGGGGGTTGGGAACCTGGGAAGGGTTGGAGGGAGAGGCCATGCAGGGGTTGGAGGAAGGAAAGGGAAGGGGGGAAATTATGTTATTATTTTAATTAAAATAAAAATATTAAGAACACAAAATTGTGCGAGGAGGCTGAGGTTGGGATGTAAAGTAAATAGATGAATAAAGAAAAAAGAAAAAGAAAAACTTGTGGTTTATAATATGTCTGCACCCACTATTCCTGATGTTATTCTTAGACTGGGGTGCCATGGTGCTTGGTTTTTAGTTTACTTTTGTATCTTGTTCATTGTTATTTGTTGTTACTGTTATTTGTTCTTTAGTTTTACATGGCACTGGGGACTGAGGACAACCCTCCTAAGCATGTTGCATAGGCGATCTGCTAGCTCACCTTGTTCTGCACACAACCCACTCCTGTTCAAACTACAGGGAATTCTTTAAGTCGAAGAACTGGGGAGATTAAAAAAGTAGCTGATGACCAAGCCCAAAATATGCATATCTGGTTTAAGCCAGTCCTGTGTGTATCCATCCCTATAGCAATAGCAAGGAATTATTGAGAGCAGGTTTTTTTATTTAAACTTTTATTCTATACACTGGAAAATACAGAAGAAATGACTAGACCTCTAGAGTACCAAAATTGAACTAAAAGACTATAAAAAATATACATAGGTCAATCAAGTAGTGAGATTCAAACAATAACACAAAGTATCCAAAGAAAAGTTTAGTTTATATAGATCCATCCCTGGATTTTTACCAGATCTTTAAAGAAAACAGCCACCAATGTTCTTTATACTGTCTAATAAAATCAAGGAAAGGAAACCTTTCAAATTCACTGTATGGAGCAAGGATTACCCTGATACCAAAATCAGATAAGAACACAAGAACAAGAAAAATATAAGCCAACAACCTTGATGAATATAGATGCAAACATGCTCAAAAAGGTACTTGCAAACTGAATTTAGAACACAATAAAAAGATCATACACCATGAGCGAGATGTTTTCATTTTGGGATGAAAGGATGGATTAACACAAAAAGCAGTACATACAATATAGAACAGAAATAAAATCAAGGACAAACATAACGTTACTATGGCAATAGATGAAGGAAAGCCATTGACAAAATTTTTATACCATTTGTTATAAAACCACAAAAGGGTAAGAAAAGAATTGTTAGCCGGGCGGTGGTGGCGCACGCCTTTAATCCCAGCACTCGGGAGGCAGAGCTAGGCGGATCTCTGTGAGTTCGAGGCCAGCCTGGGCTACCAAGTGAGTTCCAGGAAAGGTGCAAAGCTACACAGAGAAACCCTGTCTCGAAAAACCAAAAAAAAAAAAGAAAAGAAAAGAAAAGAATTGTACTCCAATATTGTAAAGGCTGTATAGAACATGTTCATACCCCAAAAATATACTGAATGAGGGGAAAATAAAATTCCTTTCTCTAAAACCAGGAAGAGGCAATGTTGTTACTTTTACCACTTTAATTTAATGTTGTGCTTTAGTCAGATCAATAAATCAATATAAAGAAATACAAAGGGAGTAATAGCAAAGTAGTAAATAAATTTTCCCTATTTTCCAATAATATCCTATGTTTAGAGGCTCATTAAAAACCCCACCAAAAGACTTTTTGACCTGACAAATTCAGTAAGACACCAAGTACAGTGACTTTCCTATTGTTGTGATAAAACACCATGACCAAAGCAACTTGTAGAAGGAAGATTTCTTTTATTCTGGGATTTGTTGTAGCATAATCTTTTTGTACACTGTGAAGATGTGTCACTTGGATTGGTTTAATAAAAAGCTGAACAGCCAATAGGTAGGCAAGATTTTCGGGACAGAGAGGACACTGGGAAGAAGAAGGGCGGAGTCACGAGGAGGAGACAGGGAGGAAGCAGGAAAGCAGGATTAGTATGCAGTATGCAGCAGTATGTAGATGAGGTAAACAAACCTTGGGGCAGCGTATAGATAAATAGAAATGGGTTAATTTAAGTTATAAGAGCTAGTTAGAAACAAGCCTAAACTATTGGCCAAGCTTTCATAGTTAATAATCAGTCTCCATGTACTGATTTGGGAGCTGGCTGGTGGGACAAAGAAAGACTTGCTACAGGGATTACAGTTCCAGAGCGAAAACAGTTCATTACCATCATTGCTGGGAGCATGGCAGCAGTCATACAGCACTGGAGAAGCAACCGAGAGCTTACATCTTGATCCACAAGTATGAGAGAGAGAGAGAGAGAGAGAGAGAGAGAGAGAGAGAGAGAGAGAGACGGAATGGCAAGAGTCTTCAGACACCTTAAAGCTCCCCTCATCTGTCTACCAAGGCCATACCTCCTAATATTTCCCAAACAGTTCCACCAATAGGGAACTATTAAAACGTGAGCCTGTGGGGGCCAGTCTCATTTAATCTACCACACTAGGGCACAGAGCACAGAATTAACAGAAAATTGTACTTTTTCTATATACTGATAAATTAGAAAAACAATATAATTCATAATGTTTTCAAAACTAATAAATACTTTGGTTTAAATGTATCCAAAGAGGTAAAAAAGTCTTCTACCGTGAAAAGTATAAAAAAATCAAAGAAAGAAATTCAGGAAGATACTTGGGAGATGGATTTACCGCCAATATTTCTGGACCCCCAGAAGCAGTATAGTTAAAATGGCCATATTACTAGAACTGATCTTTAGATGTAGTGCAGCCTTGAAGGTGGCACATGTCTGTCATCCTAGCACTTGGAAGATGGAAGCAGGAGGCTTATGAAACTGAGGTCAGCCTCAACTAAACAGCGAGTTCCAGACCATTATAAACCGTAGAGGCAGACTTCCTATAAAACAAAGTGACACAAATAAACGTTCCAGTGATATTTTCATAGAACTAGAATAAAACATCCTCAGATTCAAATGGAAGCTCACATAGTCCAAATAGTCAACACGGTCCTCATCACAAAGAGCAATGGTAGAATTAGCTGAACACGTGACTTCAAACTCTAATGCAGAACCATGGCAACAAAACCACATGGCATTGCTACAGAAACAGACACAAAGACCAGTGGGGAAAAGTAGAAGGACACCAGCTGACTGCCTCAACTTGCGCAGTCAGTTTCTGCTGGATGTTGTGAGTGCTCAATTTGATGATGGCTCAATCTCTGTTGCTATTGCTCTTTTACTGAAAAGCCTCCCCTGTGGCACCACCGTTCTCCTCTGCCCAGGGATCCTCCTGATCAGGGTCTTCAGCTGCCTTAATGGGCTTCCTCAGTTAGTTTCTCCTGGATGATTGGAAACTCCTAGTCTGGTAATGTTACTTTTATGCTGTTCTTTTGCTTAAAAAGTCAATTTGATGTTGTTTTTCTATCTGTCTGTCATATCTCTTACTATTTATTCCTTTCTTTTTTGAGACAGGGTTTCTCTGTGTAGCTCTGGCTGTCCTGGAACTTGCTCTGCAGACCAGGCTGACTTTGAACTCACAGAGATCTGGCTGCTTCTGCCTCCCAAGTGCTGGGATTAAAGGCGTGCGCCACCACCACCCGGTTACTATTTGTTCTTTTACTTTTACTAGTATACTTCATGTAACTCACTCATTCACAACCAAATACAAGAGGTCATTCTCCTCCAGATTGCC
>CABHPP010102803.1:0-15930 GCA_902168425.1 Peromyscus attwateri | reverse complement strand
TGCAGCCGCCGCCCGCGCTGAGCCGGGGCGCGGCCCGCCGCTCTAGCTCTGCAGCAGCATGAGCCAAGCCGAGCTGTCCACCTGCTCGGCGCCGCAGACGCAGCGCATCTTCCAGGAAGCGGTGCGCAAGGGCAACACGCAGGAGCTGCAGTCGCTGCTGCAGAACATGACTAACTGCGAGTTCAACGTGAACTCGTTCGGGCCGGAGGGCCAGACAGCACTACACCAGTCAGTCATCGATGGCAACCTGGAGCTGGTGAAGCTGCTGGTCAAGTTCGGCGCGGACATCCGCCTAGCCAACCGCGACGGCTGGAGCGCGCTGCACATCGCCGCTTTCGGGGGCCACCAGGACATCGTGCTCTATCTCATCACCAAGGCCAAGTACGCGGCCAGCGGCCGGTGATACCCGCCCCGACCCCGGACCCTGACCTTCGCCCGCGTCTTCTCTGCTGTACCTTCCCGCCAACTACCTCGGTGTGCGCCAGGTTTGCTGGCCCGCGTGGAAATCGGGCTAGGTCTCCACGTCCGTGGCCCCTAGGGTTCGGCTCTTCGCCAGAGAGCGCCTCCCCTCGGCAGTCCTCGCAGCCTCGCGGGGCCCCAGAGCCTTCCCACGGCCCCCGACCGCCTCGAGGGTGGGGGCGGGGCGCAGGCTCCAGCCCATTTTGAAATTTGAGTCTCACACCGGGAGACTTCGGAATCCCGAGATACCGGATCCTCCGCTTGAAATGTTTTCTCCGGAAGGTGAAAGGCGCGGGCGGACTCGCGCTCCCGCCGCCGCCCGTGGGACCCGCCCGCCCGCCCGCACTGCGGCTCCCGCCGCTGGCGGCCGCCAAGCAGCCACAACCCGGCTCCACCATCGGCGCGCCTCCGCGCGAGGAAGGGGACGCTCCCGGTTCCTGATGTCCTAAACTATTTATCACGTGTGTGTATATTTGTGGGTGAAGTTTGTGCGCCTGAGTTTTTTGTTTGGAAATATTGTGCGTGGTTATGGGAGAAAGATGCATTTTTTTTTCTTAAAACTAAAAACTTGAGTCTACCATTTCTTGGTTGCACTGAAAATACCGCCTAGCCCTATGGTTTTCCCATTTGCTAGCCCCCTCCCCCACCAAATCCCTGATCTTCCACACCTCTCTCCTCGGTTCCTCTCCCTGGATTCTGAGTGAGTTTAGGAAGCCCAGGATCTGTCTCCCTTGCCCCTCCCGTGAGAGATCACCATTCCCCACACCGGCTACTTTAGCAAAGTTCCAGTGGGACCTTGAAGCCCGCGTGGTTGGGACGTGGGGATTTTTGAGAGGATGTTACCCCTTCCTAGTGACTTCTATTATAGTTAATAGTCGGTTGCACACTTTTTTGAAAAAGTAAATGAATTTGCCACGATTAAATGTCATAACATTTATGACAGAATATAAAATGTTAACATATTTTAAGCCAAGTTTTAGGTGTATTTTTTGAATCTTGGTTATAAACCCAATTTTAAAGGGCGTTGTATCCAGCGTTGTGAAGGCTGTTGTGTACCCATATTTATATTTTTATAAAATTCCTATAAAGACTGTGAATCTCTCATGCTATTGCTGAGTGAGTTCCAGGGCTGCGGTGCCCTTTCCCGGCCCCGGCTCCAGACCCCATTATGATCTGAGGATCCTGCCATGAGGGAGGGGCTGCGCCAAGGACCGGGGCTGGAGGAGGTGCTGGAGCGTCACTTGCTGTCCCTGAAAGGAGACTTCCTGGTTTCTGTGGTTCCAATTTTCTATGCAACCCCACACCCCTTGTTGTTTTGATCCTGGGAAATAAAGGGAGGCTGAATTATTCAAATTTAAATGAGGTTTCCCCTTCGTAGAAGTGCTGCTGACCCTGCGTGCAAAAATGGGGAGCACTGGAGGACACAGGTGGGCGGAGGCCTTTTGTGCCGCCTGGTCCCTCTGCAGCTTTTATGAACCGGTGTGGGAAGACCAGTGATAATGTCGGGAAACTGGCAGACATTGAGACAAGCACAGATTACTTCAAAAGGAGTTCTGTATGTTTTTTCTACATGCAAATGCCTTTTTAATTATGTTAATTAATGTTAAGACTTCCTAGGCCTATGTTGAAGCTTCAAATGGGTCCTGGTTTGGTCTCTTCTGTCTGTATGAAGTCTGTGGCACACTCCTGAGCGTACAATATAGACTTGTAGCCCAGCGTGAAAAATTTATAAATAAATTTTTCATTGATCTTTTTATATTAAAAAAAAATTGGTTCTTAGTTTTGGCACAAGTCATGGGTACCCTCTTTGGGGATGAAGATTGGGCCACAGCATGCTATCTTCAACTAATGAATGATGGATGCTTGGCTTGTGAATCCAAAGACAGAGTTGGGTAAAATGGGAGCTCCGCCTAACTCAACTGTCAAGTCTAAGTCAACTGCAGGGTCATACGGGAACCCAGATGCCAGCCTGTACTTGGTGCTAGGAACACCGGCCACCTCGTGAGCTCCTGGAGCTGGTGTCTCAACTACTCCTAGCATTGACAGAGTGGCTGAGACCTCCCCAGGGAAATACCTGCTTATAGCTCTTCATCATTCCTACCCAGCCTGAGAGTTGAAGTCCTGGAAGAACTTCTGCACAGGTAGGGTCACCTTAGATTTGGGGAAGCATTCCGGTTGCTCCTGGGCAAGCAAAAGGCCTCTGGAGATTTTGGCGTCTGTGGAAGTCCCCACAGTCCAGGGCCAGCCACTCAGCAGAAAGCAGATGAGCTAGGGCCACGGTTCCCGTGCATGTGATTTGAGAAAGGGCATACAGAGGAGGAACATGGTCAGAACTCCTAGGATCCTGGATGGGAGGCAGGGGAGGAGGGGCCTGATAGGTGAAGAACAGTAGCGGCCATCAGAGGAGCTCTGAAGAAGGAGCCATGACTGAAGTGGCCGTTCCTCTGATACAAACTCCAGGCAGCCATCAATCCCTCCACACACCTCTCAGGTTCCCACTCAAGGTCTTGATGTTTTCTCCCCGTCAACAGTAAGGTTATAAACTTCCTGGGAGTGAGCAGAGGGTGATGCTGATACCCAGCAGAGGGACAGGATCTTCCTCAGGAAGTCCTGCCCTAGGAATTTCTGATGTCACCCAGGAGTACCCACGTCTTCCCTCTGCTCTGCACTGTTTTGCATGGGGATGAGACAAGGCCAGAGCTATGCTGTTGCTGATGTCCACTTCACTGGAGGACAGTGGCCAGTGGTTCTTCCAGCTCAGCAAACTGCCCGCTGCGGTGGAGCTAGAAGGAATTGGCCGGCCCTGTCTCTCAAGTTCCCAGCCTCTCCTCGGACTGATCCAAGTACTAACTTGGAGAGTGAGGAGGGGTGGTTCAACAAGAATCATTGCTTTCACAGCACCCTTAAAATTCTCCCACCTTAAAGAGAGGCTGTAGGGTTGCCAGTCCCTGAAGTTTTCAGTGGGGATATCTGACTGTGTTGCCCATTGAACGGAATGAAGCTAAGAAAAGATGGCCAAGCCAGGTGTGGTGGCACAGGCCTTTAATCACAGCACTGGGGAGGCAGAGGCAGGCAGATTTCTGAGTGTGAGGCCAGCCTGGTCTACAAAGCAAGTGCCAGGGCTACACAGAGAGTAAAAAAAAAAAAAAAAAAAAAAAAAAAAGATGGCCAAGGGTGGAGACCTAGTGGAACCCATTGTCTTTATCCTCAGAGGAAGACACTGTCTGGGCTATGTTGAAGACCAAGTCTCCTTCACAGTGCAGCACTTTTAGAAGGTAGGCACTCTAAAATCATAGTCCTTCCCCCTGGTGCGGCCAATACTATGAAGAGAATTCCAGCTTGTAAGGCCCAAGAGTCCCCAGACAAAAAGTCCAGGCGCACATAGCTGGTCATCTTGTCTAAGGGGACCACGGGCAGCATTTTAAGTGATGTACAGCAGTAATGTAATTATAGTAATGTACAGCAGGATGACAATGTACAGAGCAGGTTGGGATTTAGCTGAAGTCCTTAGGTCAGGAAGGCTCAGCAAGAGGAGTGGCCTTGAGCATGGATCCCGTGACAGGGCACATTGTTTGTGGGGTGGGAGCAGACATAAAGAAGCCTCTGCTCCCCAGACGTGACCAAGTTACAGTTGCCATGTCTCTGGTGCCCATTTCCCTGGAATATAGTGGCCAGTGATCTTCTCAGCACAACAACATGCCCAGTACAGTGGAGCTGGCCGTGGACTTGGCTAGCCACCTCTCCCCAAGATGGTCCAGGTTAGGGCAGGTGAAAAGAAGCCATAGGTGACCCAGGTCCTCCTCTGTCTTGACCTTCCAGAGCTGTAGATGTACCTGTCACCAGGTGAGGGTACAGGCCAAAAGGCATTGAGAGGACCCAGAGAAGGATTGTACACCAGAAGAAGCCCTGGGAAACCCTGAAGGAAGGAAGGACACACACAGAACAGTAAGGTCAAGGCCTGCCCCCTGTTCTCAGGAGGGTGCTTGGTTCCTATCCATCTCTGATCTGACTCATTACATAGAAGACATTTATTGCCAGAAATGCAGAAATGTCGTCTACTCGGAAAAGTGGTGCCCAAACCCACAGGTGGGAACCGGGACACATAGCAGGCCAGTAAAGGGGAAGAGAAGGGGTTATAGGGCAGTCTGTCCTCAAAGGCCTGGTAGCTCATCACAAGAATGGACAGAGGAGGCGTGCACCACAGATGAAGGGACAGCCACCCTTTGACCTGGGGAGGCCAGCTGTCTCCTGGTGCTCCCACGAAACCTGAGGGGAAGAGGCCACATCCATAGGCCTTGAAGGACGGGAAAGGGGGCCCTGTGCCTGGAACTGCTGAGGAACAAAGCCCAAGGCCTCAGTATAAGGGCTTAGACCATAGGAGGGGCCGTCGAAGGTCTGGGAACCTCAGCAACTGCTCCTTCTGAGGCCTTGGCAAGACCCTCCTGGGGCTCTAGGGTCCCTGGAGGCCGCCCTCCCCCACCGCCTCACCCCCGCCCCGGTGCGGCGCATTCTTCTGGTTGGCTGTCCTTCCGACAGTCCCCTGCGCGTCCGTCTGTCGGTCTTTCTTCTCTCGCCTGCACCAAAGCCGAGGCCCTATTCATTCCCGAGGCCTCTGCCCTCTCCTGAGCTGGTCCCCGCTCGGCGAGCAGCTGCTATGCTAATGAGGGCGGCGGCGGGTGGGGCGGGCAGGCACTCACAAAGGCAGAGTCTTTACATTCAAAGCCAGCCGGGCCGTTCCTGCGAGCGCGCCAGGCTCGGCGGCGGGGAGCGGCGCCCTCGGGCGCACCGGCTGCCCCGGCACCCACTGCCCGGCGCGGTGTGAGGGCAGAGACCAGCTGTCGTCTGCTCGAGGTCACAGCCTGGGACCCGCAGCCCCTTAGAAGGACCTGCCTGCGCCCTCCAGACGCCCCTTAGTGGCTCGGGGGCGCTCGGTGCACGTGTGCATGGCTAGTAGACACCAGTGGTGACACTGCCGCCCTGCACAGGACAAGGAGGTTGGATAAGACCCAAGTAGAGTCTGAGAACCCTGGTCCAAACAGGAGCAGAGATCTCCGGTCACCCCAAGCGAGCTGGCGGGGTTCCCCTTCGGCCCGGAGGGACAGGGATGGGAGGTTGTAGCACAAGCCTGACTCTCTGGATCTCGGACGTGTCTTGTCCAGCCAGGACCTCCCCCAGCCTCTGATGATCACGGCCCTTCCTGTCGAACAACTTTGTACAGGAGTTCAGGAGCGTGAAGCGGGGTTGGGGGAAAGAGGTGGAAGCTGGGGAGGGGGCGGTTGCGGCTGGCCTACGAGACTATGCTGCCGCCCTGTGGCCACGGCCCGCACTGCGGTCCCCGCCAAGAGCACTAGGTGTATGGCCGTGTCAGAGCACCCTGTTACCTCGGACTCCAACCTCCACCCATGGGAGGCAGGCAGAGAAGGTTAGATGAAGTGCTTAGATCTGTCATGGCACAGGTCGGAAAGGCCTGAGAAACTAGGGCCCTGCCCCAGGGTTTGGGGGCCCGACGAGGCAGGTTATGGGACAGAGGGCAAGTTCTCAGGAACAGATGACACTAGAACCAGACAGGCCAACTGACTAGGCATCCTGGGCTACAGCAATGGGAGATGGCTTTAGTGTATGACAAGCAGGTTGGATGGAGAGAAAGAAATAAGGAAGGACCAGAGAGAGACAGCCCATCAGACCTTGTCAGTGTTGCTGAAGTTGGAAGACTGCTCATTTGTGGGATGCTCAGGTAAGCAAATGGATCAGAAGGCGGAGCACTTGGTGGGAGAGCAGCCAAGGACGTACCGCTACACGATCAAGGCCATCTACCCAGCTGGGACCCCAGGACCACTCCTGCAGTCCCTAGATTACCCAAACAAGCCTGGAGTGGTGACCCCTCACCCAGCTGTTGGCCTGATGATGTACTGTCTTGACCAAATGTAAAAAAGAGTATATTCCAAGGCCCAAGACTTCAAAGATGGTTAGCAGAACACAGATGTAGCCCTGCACACAAGGGCCACACTTCTAAGGACTTACAGGACACTCAAAATGATCATTAGGATAGGTTAGAAGGTGCCTCTGGGTCTAGAGCCTGGGGCCTTGGCAGGGAGCCATGTGGGCAAGACCCCTGTGGGCCCAATGGTGGCTGGCACTAGTGTGCTGCCTGCTACCCTTATAAATCCTAAACCTCTGAAACCATAAGCCAATTAAATGCTCGCTTGTTTGCTTGCTTTTGTTTTTGTTTTTGTTTTGTTTTGTTTTGTTTTTGGTGCTTTGTTTGTTTGTTTGGTTTGGTTTTTGTTTTTGTTTTTGTTTTTTGTCTTGTTTTGTTTTTGAGACAAGGTTTCTCAGTGTAGCCCTGGTGTCCTGGAACTCAATCTGTAGAGCAGGTAGTCCTTGAACTCAAAGAGATCTGCCTGCCCCTGCCTCCCAAGTTCTGGGATTAGAGGCATAAGCCACCGCCGCAGCTGCCGTCACCACTACCGCCCTACTGAAACAGCATTTTTAAAAGTTAAAGAAAAGAGAGGTCAGGCGGTGGTGGCACATGCCTTTAATCCCAGCACTCAGGAGGCAGAGGTAGGCCGATCTCTGTGAGTTTGAGGCCAGCCTGGTCTACAGAATAAGTCCCAGGACAGCCAGGGCTATTAAGAAGAGAAACCCTGTCTTGAAAAGCAAGGAAAAAAAAAGTTTAAAAGTTAAAGAAAGAGAATAAAAAATGATTTTACAGGACTGGAGAGATGACTTCGTGGCTAAGAGCAAGTACTGCTCTTGCAAAGGGCCCTGGTTCAATTCCCAGCACCCATGTCTGGCCACTCACAGAGCCTGGAATTCCAGCTCCAAAAGATCCAACATCCGCTTCTGGCCTCTAGGACACCAACACTCACATAAGCATAATGTAAAATGATCTTTTAAAAAACAGGGATTGGGCCCAGTGGTAAAGGTGCATGCCTTTAATTCTAGCACTTGGTAGGCAGAGGCAGGAGGATCTCTATGAGTTTGAGGCCAGCCTGGTCTACAAAGTGAGTTCAAGGATAGCCAGAGTTGTTACACAGAGAAACCTTGTCTCAAAAATAAAAAAATTTAAAAAAGCGGGGGCAGGTTGGAGAGATGGCTCAGTGGTTAAGAAAATGGCTTCGCCAGGCGGTGGTGGTGCATGCCTTTAATCCCAGCACTCGGGAAGCAGAGGCAGGCAGATCTTTGTGAGTTTGAGGCCAGCCTGGTCTACAGAGTGAGTTCCAGGAAAGGCTCCAAAGCTACAGAGAAACCCTATCTCAAAAAAAAACAAACCAAAAAAAAAAAAAAAAAAAAAAAAAACCACTGGCTTCTCTGGGACTGGAGAGATGGCTCAGAGGTTAAGAGCACTGCTTGCTCTTCCAGAGGTCCTGAGTTCAATTCCCAGTACCCACATGGCAGCCCACAACCATCTGTAATGAGATTTGGTGCCCTCTTCTGACATACAGGCAGAACACTTTATACATAATAAATAAGATTAAAAATAAATAAATAGAGAAAGAAAGAAAGAAAGAAAGAAAGAAAGAAAGAAAGAAAGAAAGAAAGAAAGAAAAATGAACGAACACCGGCTTCTCTTGTAGAGGACCAGAGTCCAATTCCTAATGCCAACATGGAGGCTCACAACTGTCTGTAACTCCATCTGATTCCCTCTTCTGACCTCCGTATGCACCAGACATGCATGTGGTGCACAGACATATATCCAGACAAAACACCCATACACATAAAATAAATTTTAAAAAAAACTTTAAAATAATAATAATCAACCTTTAAAAGGATTTTACAGAAGCTAATGTTTTGCCAGAAAGGAATAGTGTTCCCTTGATGGGCCTCATCAAAGCGTGGCTACCGCCACCTTCATCCCTGTCCATAGTTATCCTGTTGTCGTGAGGATGCTATGTCAGAAACACGGATGCCCACTCCTGCGCCTTTCTACAATGTCAGAGTTCATTGGATAAAAATAAACTCATGGGGCTGGAGAGATGGCTCAGAGGTTAAGAGCACTGGCTGCTCTTCCAGAGGTCCTGAGTTCAATTCCCAGCAACCACATGGCAGCTCACAACCATCTGTAATGGGATCTGGCGCCCTCTTCTGGCATGTAGATAAATAAATTAAAAACAACAACAACAACAACTAGGTCAGTTGCTGTAGCTGCATGGCCAGGTAGTCCTGACTTCCCGGACAGTTGGCCATTGGCAAACACAGGTTTTCTGTTCCAGTTTTAACGACCAATATTAATCTCAGATCACACATTATACACCACATGGTAATTATATCTGTGTACAAATATAGGTCATAGAGAGGCCACAAGAAGGATTAAAGAGGCTGCATCAGAATTCAAGGTGTTCAGGGATGTCTTATTAGACACAGAGGCACAAAGCTGGTAACAAAGAAAATCTCCAAGTCAGAGGGCAGCTGGTGGGGACACCACCACAAATCCAAGCCCAGGGTGATACTCTTGAGCCCAGCCCCAGGGTTGGTCAGACCTTCAGAGGCAAGGTACAGAACTAGGTTGAATGGATGATAGACAGATGGCAATTTGAGTCAGCAGTGGGGACCGCGCTGAACCGAAGCTCAAAGACAGACTGGAGTTCCTTTACCCACTGGGTGTTCAAATGATGGGTCAAGTGGGGCTCTTGTGGTGTGGTGCAAGTGTCCCCCTCTTTCTGTGATCCAGCGGAAGGTGGTGCGCCTTGCCTTAATCTGGCTGTATTCACTAACGTGGGAGCCTTGTGTTTCTGATGAGGTTTTAACACAAGTATGTGTTCATATGGCACTTCCTTACTTGGAGGCTTATTTATCAGTATGTGCCCAGGGGTTACTGCTGGACACGTGGCGTCTCTACATGCACAGGGAAGTGCGGAGTCATCCTGTCTCTGATTTCTCAAAATGGAGCCAAATTCTGATTTGTAAAATGAAAGAACCCAAGGCAAGGCACAGCCTAGAAGCCAGTTTGATAATTACGGAATGACTTAGAGCCAAACGCAGACTGATATCAAAACCTTACATGTGTTATTTCAGATTCTCAGGAATCTGTCATTGTTTACACTTCTAAGATTAATGTGTTACCAAGGACAAAGGATGACACCTAAATCTAATGAGGCATGTTTCTACCCTCCAGGTTTGCGGGTCAAGGTCAAAGAACATGTTTTGAAGACAAAGACTTTTTTTTTTTTTTGCCCAGTGCTGGAATTGTCCATCCATCACACCCACCAACATTCTGAGACCTGTCCATTTTGGAAAATGGGAATTTTTTTCCCTTCGTGATGGATATGCTTACTCCACTTTCCCAAACCTAGAGTTGAATAGCACTATTTCCTCCGCCAACTTCTGTCTCCAGGTCTGCTGTGGTAAAGGCTACACACAGCGGCTTGAATGAGAACGGTCCCCATAGACTCATACGTGTGAGTACCGTCCCCAGTTGGTAGAACTGTTTGGAAAGGATTGGATGTGACCTTGTTGAAGGTGTGTCACCAGTGCTTTGAGGTTTCAAAAGACTGAAGCCACTTGGAACTAATTCTCTCTGCTTCCTGCTTCTGGATCATAGGAGGATCAGTACAAATTGAGAGCTTGAGGTGAGCCTGGGCTACAAAGGGTTCAAGGCAAGCCTGGGCTATATAACAAGATCCTGTCTCCAAAACAAAAAGAGAAAACATGAAGGAATGTGAGTTCTGGGTCAGCTAGGTTCTCATAGCAAGTCTGTCTCAAAATAATAAAAACATTAAAAAACTAGTTATTTATGGACTTCCTGCACAGCTCTGCTGGCTGAGCTCTGAGGCTCGGCTTCCTATTACACTTCTCTCTCTAGAAGTTCTCAAATATTGAAACATAAGAAAATCATCTGACCAGCATGGTGGTACACAAGTGTAATTCCAGCATTTAGGAGGTTCACAAGTTCAAGGTGAGCCTGGGCTACAAGTGTGAAACCCTGTCTGAAAACATGAATTATCATTTGGTGGAGGGAGGGCGGTGTTGGGGAGTTTTAAGACAGGGTTTCTCTGTGTAGCCCTGGCTGTCTTAGGAACTGAATCTGTAGATCAGGTTGGCTTTGAACTTAGAGATCTGCCTGCATCTGTCTCCTGAGTGCTGGGATTAAGGGTATGCACCACCATGACCATCTCCAAACCCAGGAATTATGAAATAGAGGCTGTAGAGAGAGAAGTTGGTGAATTTACCATTGACGGGTTTCAGTACGCCTTTCTCGATTCATAGGTGAAGCCAACAAAACCAGAAGAAGCCAATGGACTGTTAGATTTGAGCTGTAGTTTATTCACAAGCATGATACAACCTGCTCAGTGTTGGGTGTACAGGCCTCTTAAGACCAGAACTTGGCCTCGATGCAATTATCTTTTAAATGTACTGTTTTATAAATAAATAAAAAGAAAACTCTGCGTGGGTTTGGATCCTCACTAAATCAATGCTCTGCAGATGTTAAGTGAGTGAGTACAAGCAACACTGGGCTGGGCAGGAGACACCTCCAGGTGGGTTTTCAGGTGACAATCCTGGGGGCCTTCTTGGGGAGTGCTGAAGACCCCAGCATCATTCTGCAAGGACTGGCCAGCACCTCCACTCAGCAGGTCATACACACATACCCCTTGAAGCATCAACACAAACTCCTGAAGGCAGAGCAAGAGCCCCGACCCTCCCTGTGGCTAAGCAGGTGAACTAAGGTGGATGGTGAAGCTCTTGGATTCCCAAGTCTGGCTATCCTGCCCTCTGTATCCCGCTGCAACCCTGGCCCAACCTTCCAACCTCAGGAAGACCTCAGAGCAGGAAGGAGTCCTGGGGCCCGAGGAAGGGTGTGCTGGTCACCTCCCAGGCATAAGACCCGTGTGCAGAGCTCCACAGGTGGGGGTGTCCATCCTCAGAGTCCTCCTCCTGGTCCCTGCATCACACAGCTCCTCAGACCACAGCTGGAGCAAGTTGAATGGGAGACAAGAAATGTGCAGGTTGCTCAGGGTGCCGGCTTGTGATCTAGGGAAACCTGAGCATGGGTGGTTTCCCAGCAGGTCTCCCCAAGGTGGGGAGGGTACATCACCCCCCCTAGGGGGATTCCTCCTCTCTAATCTCTTCTAGTATCATCCCTTGCTGTACCCTCAAGCCCCCCTTTTGGATGTGCCCCTTTCTAACTCACAATGATGGTCACTCACAGGCAAGGGCTGGGTGTAGCCACCAGCAGGCAGCATAGAAGTTGCCAGAAGACCAAGAAGCCTCCTACCAAGAAAATTCCACAGCACCTTGCTCTGGAGCATGTGCAGATGGAGTTGAGAGGGCTGAACCTGGGACACCAAAGGCTGTAACTGTGGTAACCAGACAGTGACACTGTCCAGGAAAAGAGGTCTCCACATCCAGCCCAGCAGAGGCAGGCAGAAGCCTCGACTCCTGTGGTCACCCTGGGTCCAGCCAAGTGCCTGAGCTGTTCCCCACCCGACTCCACTGGGCCTCGTGCACACCTGGTGCTTCCTGCAAACAGAAGCGTCAAGGCCCTGTTCACTTCCACTGCTGCCGTGGTTTGCTGTGGACTCCAGCGCTGGCACTCCAGGGCTGGTGGCAGGAAAGGGCCAGGTGGAGGGAGTGTGTCTCTCAGCAGTAGGACAGACCCTAGTGACCCTTTCTAGGGAAACCTGAGCTTGGGTGGTTTCCCAGCAGGTCTCCCCAGGGTGGGTGGGGACACATCACCACTCTGGTTCCTCCTCTCTAAGCTCTTCTGGTGAGTAGGACCCTGAACCTTGTAGCTGGTTCCAAGGTCACTGTCCATGTCTGTCTTTGGAGGAAACAGGTAGCCAGTCTCAAGAGTCTGGGTCTCCACTTAGGTCCACATTCAACCAAGTCCATGCCCCACGGCATTTGAGGGATTCCACTGGATCTGCTCACTGGCTTGCAGACATCTATCCACCCTACTGCCTTCTCAGGAGGGCCTGGAGAAGCCTTCCCCACCTTGTGGCCTCTAAGCTAAGGAGGCATTTGAGGGGTAACTGAGTGCTCGTGAGAAGCATGGGGACTATCACATGTTCCAACAGGACCAGGTTCCCGCTACAGCTACTCACCCTCTGAGATAATCTGTACCGTGAGTGATCACGTCCACTTCCTAGGGTGATGGGAGGCCCTATCACACGTTCTGGGACATGATGGACAGAGTGGGAGCTGAGGAGGGGGGACCAGACTACAGATAGGAAAGTGGCTGCTTTCCTGGTGACCCTAGGGAATCTCAAGGCTCAGGGGTGGAAGAGGAAGTGGGGAGCTCAGCGTTCAGCCTCTCTAGCTCCTGGAGTGAACCAGCTTGGGGGCCACAAATCACCTGATATTCTTCCTGTTTTCAACAGCTCAAACGCCTGGGGCCACTGGCTAATGTCCAGCATGTGCAGGCTTGTGCTGCAAGAGGTTGACTTTAGCTACTACCTGCTTGCAGCCAGTGATGGCAAATTCATGTCCAGCAACATGGTAGTAGTTGAGCTGCTCTGCCAGATGCTCTGCCAACGCCTGCTCGGGAAAAAAGCCTTCCCCTGCCATCTCCTCTCGGAAGCAGTTGACCACATCTGGCTTGTCTAGCAGCAGGAAGGGCACGATGGCCGCAGTGTGCCACAGAGGGTGTTCTCGGGCCAGGAGCTCCCGAAGGCTGGTGTGTAACTCCTCCTCGGCCTGCGACACCTCGGCCTGAGTGCTGCCTGCACTGTGGAGGTGTGGGGGCAACATACGTGATGCGTTCTGCAGCACGAAGTGTGTGATCTCCACACCACCAGCGCCACTTAGGAGTACATAGATAGCGTTGTGGAAATGGTGCGAGCGCTGTGGCTGCAGGAAGCCGTGCAGTTCATCCAGAAGAGCAGACGGCAAGAGCTCAGCCTCATCCAGGACCAAGAGAGGGGTCTTCTCCTCGGCCTCAGCCTGCGCCACCACATCTGCCACACGCTGTGCCAGCTCCTTCCGGCAGTCCTGAACCGGGCGCAGCTCTGGACAGTGATGTCGTGCGTGGTACTGCAGCACCAACGCGCCATCCTCCAGCACTGAGTGGAAGTGGCGTGCCAGCAGGCGCCCCACGTGACTCTTGCCTACACCACTGGGCCCATGCAGAGCTAGGAGCAAAGGATGACTGTGCACGTGTGTAGCCAGGTAGTCCCGCAGCAGGGCCATGATGTGGCCCACAGCAGCTGGCTGGCCAAACACAGAACGCCGCAGCACCTTCTCCAGCCCATCGAGGTCATAACGTTGTGCATTATCGTCCAGATTCTCAATGGCGTTAAGAACCTGGAACCCCACAATGGCTACAAGCAGCAGCAGACAACGCTGAGCACGGCTCTTGCGCTCTGTGCGGGGTCGGTACTTCCGTGAGGTTTCAGGGTAGAGCACTACCCGACTACGCCTACGCCTCTTGCGGGGTGTCCTGGAAGACAACTCCGTCAGGCTGTCGAACGTGAAGAATTTAGGTTGGTCTAGGTCCGCACGCAAAGTCCCGGAGCTGCCGCTGGGCCGGAGTGCCCCTGTCCCGGCGTCCGGTTCAGTGCCTGGCTGCAAGAGGCGCCTCTTGCGCAGGACACAGACGCGGCGGCGCAGACGGAGCACAGCGCGCACCGGCGCGATCACGCATGGGCCCTTGGCCTGGGGCTCTAGGCTAGATTGGCCGCGATCCATGGCGTAGGAGCTGTACTGGGCATGCAGGTCCCCTCCCTGCAATAGGAAAACGGGAGGATCTCCTGAGGCCCTGATCTTAACTTCTGGGGGTCCCTTAAGGTACTTTACGGCCAGAAATTGGCTCCGCCTCGCCTCGCCCCAATGACCAGGAAGCCGCTGCTCAGCAGGAGGGCCCCAATGCATGCAAATCTCTTGAGTCCTCTCAGAAAAAGCCCCGGCCTTGAGGAAGTGCGGGGGTGGGGTGGGGGTGTTGTATAATTTATCAGGCTGCTGACTTCCCTCTGGGAGGAAGAAGTAGAGGATTCGGAGTCACACAGTCACCGATTAGGGGTGTAGAACAGTTAAACTGGACCCTGCACCACCCCCCAGCACTATGTCAAAGGCCTTACAGGTCCCAAGTAGGCCCCTTGGACCAGAGGACTCAGTACCCCTAAGAGCTGAGACTGTCCCCATACTCAGGGACAGTTGGTGGAAAGGAATGTGCAGACCAAACTTTCATGTTTTTGAGAATGGACCCTAGCACTACACCCAGTCACAACCTAGCCCTTTCAAACACACCCCCATCCCTAGTCCCCACTCATGACCAAATCAGGGGTCCCTCAACATCCTCCCAGTGAACACAACAGAGCAGAAAAATGAACAAAAGGAAGAGCCGGGGAAAGGTTAAGCCCTGACTCTGAGGAGGCTGGCCTGAACCTCTCCATCTCATCCCCCCCCTACCTGCAGCTGCTCAGGCTCCCCAGCTCAGCCACTCCCTTCCAAGGCCAGGAAGCAGGAAATGCTAGTCTTCCCCACAAAAGGTGAGGTGGGTGGGTCAGGGTCCGCCTGGCCCTGCTCGGGCTTGAAAGGGGCAGTGACTCCTGCAGGTCCCCGGGGACCGCAGCAGAGGAAGCTCTGGGGAGGTTTCCGCTGAGATGCGAAGGAAGTGAGTCAGGGGTGCTGGCAGGCGGAGCTTGGGCTGAATGGATGAGCGGGTGGGGGAGGCCTGGCTGACCGGCCTAGAACCCCTAATCCACAGTTCACCCACTCTTGTCCGTGTGGCTCTGCCGGGGACACAGGGAGGGAGGGGCCCTTCCAGCAGCTCTTCCTGTAGTCCCCTGGGCTCTTGAAAGTTCAGTCTGCCTTCTACTGACCCTGCCTCTGCCAGGAGAGCCCTTCCCTGGACCCAGCCAAACTAAGGGACCCTAGAGACCCTACGAATGCTCTCAGCTGACTGTAAACAAGTAGAAAGCAGACCATTTGCTCAGCAGGGTGCACCCTAATCCTTTCTTCTTTTCCTCTCTGCTTCTTTTCCTTCTCCTACTCCACCACCTCACCACCACCCCTTTGCCACTAGGCTAGACCTCTCATAAGGAGGACAGGAGAGACAAGTTCTAGAGCTAGGGGTAGAACGCCACTGGTGGCTAGAGTCCTTTGTGCAGAGGGAGGTGCACATTTAGAAACGTCCTTGGGCCAAGAATTGGAAGACAGAAGCTTCGGGCTTTTCATGGCAACCTGCTTGCCTGTAGCCCTGCCCACCTCCGTGTCCAGGAAGGGGCCTGCCTTAATGGCCCCAGACTCCTCCCATTCTGAGAGGGAGTGGGTTGCTTCCTTGGCCAGCCTGGAATTCCTGAACTTTCCAGAACTCTCACAAAGTTCAAAGAATGGCCAGGGTGGACAAGTGTGTTTCCAGACCCTTCTAGACAATTCAGCCTCGCCCATGATCCACCACCCATCTGCACTTCCCAGACCGTGTGAAATATCCTTGCAGGCGGCCGGTTGACCAGGCCCTTGCCCTCCACACCTTTTTTTTGGTTTTGGTTTTTTTGTTGGTTTGTTGGTTTGTTTGTTTGTTTGTTTGTTTGTTTG
>CABHPP010102802.1:24057-45218 GCA_902168425.1 Peromyscus attwateri | reverse complement strand
AACCTGTCACGAGACGCAGCCTTCCTTCGCTGCTACTGAGAGATGGCAGTGGTTTGAGTTAGGGATATAGCTAAATATTAACTACTCTCACCCACACTGCATGGGACCAGGGCTCAGTCCCTAGCACCAAAATGTAGGGACTGATGGATGGTAGGTAATGACAACTAGATATGAATGACTAGACTTGAGCTGGTTAAGCCCCCAGCTCCCTGATGTCCAGTGTTCTGCTTTGCTTGCCTTAGAGTGCCAGGACACTGAAAACTACCCATGCTTGGGAATAGCTGCTGCCAGCCTTTGTCCTTAGGGCCTATCCCTAGAATATGGAGAACCCATTGTCTGGATGTTTCAGCAGGATGGAGCCAGGCTGCCTCTGACTGGTGTCTGTTTCTGTACCAGCTTTAGCTCTGCAAACATGAAGCATCCATTCCACCCTCTTCTTCTTCCTGTCCTCATGTCTGTGTGTGTTGGGAGCAATGGCCTTGCTGAGCAGCCAGCTAATGAAAGCCTGAGCATGTCCTTCCTGCCTGCTAACTTCCACAAAGAAAACACAGTCACCAACGACTGGATTCCAGAGGGGGAAGAGGAGGAGGACTATCTGGACTTGGAGAAGCTATTCAGTGAAGATGACGACTACATTTACATCATTGATGCAGTTTCCCCGATAGACGCAGAATCAAGCGCTGGGAACATCCTGCAGCTTTTCCAAGGCAAGAGCCGGATCCAGCGTCTTAATATCCTCAATGCAAAGTTTGCCTTCAACCTTTACCGAGTCCTGAAGGACCAGGCCCCCACTTCCGAGAACATCTTCCTAGCACCTGTTGGCATTTCTACTGCCATGGGGATGATTTCCTTAGGCTTGAGGGGAGAGACCCATGAGGAAGTACACTCAGTTCTACACTTTAAAGACTTTGTCAATGCTAGCAGCAAGTATGAGATTACCACCATTCATAATCTCTTTCGAAAGTTGACCCATCGCCTATTCAGGAGGAACTTTGGGTACACGCTCCAGTCAGTTAATGACCTTTACATTCAGAAGCAGTTTCCCATCCAGGAGGACTTCAAAGCTGACATGAGAGAGTTTTACTTTGCTGAGGCCCAGGTAGGTGACTTCTCAGATCCTGCCTTCATATCAAAGGCAAACAACCGCATTTTGAAGCTCACCAAGGGCCTCATAAAAGAAGCTCTGGAAAATATAGATCCTGCTACTCAGATGATGATCCTGAACTGCATCTACTTCAAAGGTAAGAATTGGTTTTACGATCCCAAAGGAAACTCACAATGCAGCCGTCTGGTATACAAAAAGACAATGCTAAGAGCTGTATTGTAGCTGTAATTTATGAAGGAAAATAAGACACTAGGTCGACTCAGGGACATGGAAGAACACGAAGAGATGGTATCTACCAAACCTATTATTTTACACTCACTGAATTTCCATGTGGTAGGTATCATGGTGTAGAGTTATCAGGATCCTTGTTTTACAGACAAATTCACCTAAGCATAGAGGCAAGATGCCCTAAGGGAGCTGGGTGGTAGTAGCTCACACCTTTAATCCCAGCACTCAGGAAGCAGAGGCAGATCTCTGTGAGTTTGAGACCAGCCTGGTCTACAAAGTGAGTTTCAGGATAGCCAGAGCCACACAGAGAAACCCTGTCTTAAAAATCCAACCCTCTCCCCACCCCAAAAAAAAGATGCCCCAAGGGTAAAGACTAGTGTTCAGGATGGATCTCTCTAAGCTACCTCCAATTTTTTTGTTTGTTTTTGTTTTTATTTTTTCGAGACAGGGTTTCTCTGTATAATTTTGGTGCCTGTCCTGGATCTCACTCTGTAGATCAGGCTGGCCTCAAACTCACAGAGATCCGCCTGCTGGGATTAAAGGCGTGCACCACCACTGCCTGGCCCTCTAATGGTTTATTAATTGGAAGAAATAATATAAGCTCTTTTTTTTTTTAAGTATTTGGCTAGTGTGGATTAAGATTTCATTTCTCTTCCCAATTATCAGTGAGTAGAAATGTGGACAAAAAGCTAAAGATGTTCTTCTGGAAACTGCTCCGCTACAGTGACTGTTAGAAACACAACTTCTCAGGGTCCCCTATGTAGCCTTGGCTAGTCGAGAGCTTGCTGCGCAGAGAACTGAAGAGACCGCGCTGTAAACAGTGAGCGCATGAACCTGAAGAAGCGTATATAATGTAGTTCAATAGGACAAGCAGCATGTGTGACACTGAAGGTAACATTTCCTTTCATAAGCAGTCAGGCTATGCTTGGGAATGGCTTCAGAACAGGCTGGTGGAGGACCACCAAGGCCCTCAGTGTTCACAGTTTGCTGGTTGCCCACAGCCTCTACATTAGTCATACTTGAAATTCTGAACCAAGAGGCTATTCTGTCAGCACTGGAGCAGGAGGGAACATAGAACAGACTAGACATGCTCATATTGTCTCTTGAACGCAGTAACCCACGTTACACTGAGGTGTCGGAGTGCCTTTCCCTACTGTATTGGAACACTGACTGGACTCAGTGCCGGGAATCAGAAGGGGGCATCTTCTTGTTCGTTTGTTTTCTGAGACAGGGTCTCACTATGTAGCTCTGGCTGTCCTGGAACTCACTATGTAGACCAGGCTGGCCTCTAACTCACAGAAATCTGCTTGCCTCTGCCTCTGGAGTGCTGGAATTACAGGCATGTGCCACCATCGCCTGGCTGAGAAGGATGTACCTTAAAGGTTAGAAGATTTTTTAAGTACAATTTTAGTTTCTAATTCCCAAACCTCTGTTACTAACTTAACTCTGAGTTTAACTGCTTTGTTAGAGCCTCTTCCCATCATTGCTGGAAGAGCAGGGATTTCCAAAGCGTCTGAAGCAGATGTCTGTAGGCACTAGCAACTATTACAGCTTAAGCTGGTGTCAAGCTGGAAGGGCCTAGGAACGCTGTTAAAGCCTCACAGAGCACAGACAGTCCCCACACTACAGCCAATGTTTGGAACTCTGGGTGTGGCTGACTTAGAGGCCGCAGCTGAGCTGTAGCCACGAGGCGGCCAGAGCTGTCTGGTGTTTAACCGTCCTCCAAAGATCCCCGCTCTTCTCATCTCAGCTGCTCTATGTACCAGATGGAAACCTTGAACAAGTTACCTTACTTCATCGTGTCTCTGTTACTTTATCCAAAAAGTATGGATGAAAATTAAAAGCATCTATTTCATATAGCTTCTAGGAGCTGAACATGAGATAATACAAGCAAGGTGCTTATGCCCGGCACGTGGCCTGTTGGCAACTAGTTACCAACATTATTACAATGAGTATCTTAGAGCTAAGATTTATTCCTGAATAATAGCTCTATACCCAACCAACATGGAAGGTTCCGAGGATACCACTATATCAGATATGCCAAATGCTAGAGAACCATAGTGTGAGGGCTCAAAGGGTTACTTGCTTTACAAATAATTAGATAGAGGCCCAGGCAAATTAGGTATCTGTCAGGGACAAATAAGTAGTGTCAGAATCTGGTCCATAATGCCGTGTGGTCTTTTATATTTCTCTTGTTAAGACCCTGGGAACTAGTCCTAGAGAGCCCTCCAAGGGCAGATGTTCAAAAGCAAAGGTCACATTCTAAAGGACTTTCTACCAACTACCTGCTTCTTTTGACTTTACAGGAACTTGGGTGAATAAATTCCCAGTAGAAATGACACACAACCACAACTTCCGGCTCAGTGAGCGAGAGGTAGTTAAAGTCTCCATGATGCAGACTAAAGGGAATTTCCTTGCAGCAAGTGACCAGGAGCTGGACTGTGACATTCTGCAGCTGGAGTATGTAGGGGGCATAAGCATGTTAATTGTGATCCCACGCAAGCTGTCGGGAATGAAGACTCTTGAAGCGCAGCTGACGCCCCAGGTAGTAGAGAGATGGCAAAAAAGCATGACGAACAGGTACTTCAGGACATGGCTTCTTCTCGTTCTTGGGCTGGGGTATCTAACAGTACTGAAGCCATGGCTGGTTTCTGCCCCCTTCCTCCCTCCCGAGTCAGGGTCTCACTCTGTAGCCCAGACTGGCCTGGGAGTCATTATGTAGTGCAGATAGTGACCCTCCTCCCTTGTCAGCCCGACAAGGGCCAGGATAGGTGTGAGCCACCTGACTCAGTTCCACCAGTGTTTGTTTTTTTAAAAGGGGGATGTATGCAAAAGAAACCAAGAATTGCTACAGAGGCCACACTTGTTTATTTCGTGGTGGATTTCTTGTTCAGCGGGAGCACTGATGAGCAAGCCACAAAGCTGTTTCAGAAGGCAGGGACAGGTAGCTTCAGCCATCTTAGGAATAACCTCCATCTCCTTCCTCTACCACACTTTGTGGCTCTGAGCCCCGTTCAATGGACCCCAAGGTGAGACTAATCATGTTAATTATCAGGACTCGAGGTAAGAATAAACAGAACAGGTGGGCTGACTGTTCCCATGCCCAGCTCCCCTACTCCCAGTGTCTAGAATGTAAGAGACTCCCACAAAGAGAGCTCTCCTTCCCTGCCAGGAAACCCCAAGTTCTTTTTTTTAACTCACTGAAGACTTGTCACTCATGATTTTCCTTGATTATTATTTATAGTTGAAACTGTTGATGTTAAATATTTGCTGAAGTTATTATTGGACCACAGCAGGAAGAACAGAGGAATGGGAATATTTCTGTGTCACTAGACAATTACTGGTTAGGCTCATCATGAGAGGTGAAATCTGTTGGACAAGAAATACAAAAAAAATGCAACAGAACTGGAAACACTGCTGGGTACAGTAGTGCACACCTGTAATCCCAGCACTGGGGAAACCGAGGCAGGAAATCCTGAGTACAGGGTCAGTCTAGGAAGAGTGAGACCCTGTTTCCAAAAACACAAAACACAGGCCAGCAAGATGGTTCAACAGGTACCGGTGCTTCTGCCAAGCCTATGTACCTGAGTTCAATCCCCGGGACCCACGTGGTGGAGGAGAGAAGACTCCTGAAAGTCGTCCTTTATCTGACCTCTATACACATACCACATACCCTGGGCAATATGCATGCATGCATAAAATACATAAGTATAATAAAAATTAAAACAAAATAAAAACCCTAAATATGAAACCTTAGAAGCAGATTTTTAGAGGAAGGTGGATTTCCCAGGTATGATGGTATTAAGGCCTGTGGATTTGTTCAAAAACATCCCTTCTGTACTTACTTCCTGTATCATCCCCTCATCTGTGCTGGAGTCAATGAGGCCAAATTAACCCTGAGTTCTGTCCTAGTCCAGCACTCACTCCCATCCCCTCACCCTCCTCCTCCCTGTGGACTCCCAACATGAGGAGCCTGGCCAGCTTCTAGCTGGTTCTGAGTTTGCCTGGTTGGCTCTGTTTAGCATCTTTCCTTTTTCCCTCCCTTGGTCCTTCCCTTCATGCTCTAGTCAGATCCAAGGCCTTCATGTTCCTTGTAGATAAAGCAGCCTAACACTTGTGTCTGTCCTATGCACATCCCCAGACCGTAAGTCAAACACACTGAATACCTGGGGAATAGTTGTTCTACTACACTGCTTGCAGAATGACAAGAACAAAGTCTGTACATGTGCAGATGCACTCTTCCCTGCACCTGGACTCTGTGGCTGATGAAACTCATTGATATAAGGGCTGTGACTGGACTTACAGTGGATGGCTTTTCCAAAACCCTCAACCGACAGTGCCAATACACACATTTTAAATGTCAAGAAATGCTATGTCAGTTCCATGGTAAATGCAACCCAGTGCAGGCCATGTAAATTTAGCAGGGGAAATGTGATTGTTTTGTCATTTGTATCCATAAAATTGGCTCCCTTCTTCTCCAACTAGAACTCGAGAGGTACTTCTGCCCAAATTTAAGCTTGAGAAGAACTACAACCTGGTGGAGGTCCTCAAGTCCATGGGAATCACAAAGCTGTTCAACAAAAACGGCAACATGTCAGGCATCTCAGAGCAACGGATCACTATTGACCTGGTAATGGCCCCCTTTGTGTGTTGGTCCCCAGATCCTGCCTTGCACTGTTGCTGCCTCTTCCCCAACCTCCTGGTGGGCCTGGGACCAGTTTTAAGGATACGGGGCTGGGTGGCTATTTTGGCTCCCAAGGCCTCTTAGACTATGGACATGGTCAATAGTGAATGTAGTTCTAGTGTTTAAAGGTGAGTGTATGTGATATGACAGAGACTCTAATCACAGCCACCAAGTGGTCAAAGGTCATTTAAGGGCCATTTTGACTGGGTGTGACTTTTGTCTTACGTAAGGTCTCTGGCCCCCTCCCCCTCCCCCCATAACAGCCGACAACGGCCACCGTCCTTTTCTGCTTTAAACAGTTTAAGCACCGAAGCACCATCACGGTGGATGAAGAGGGCACACAAGCCGCAGCTGTGACCACGGTGGGGTTCATGCCGCTGTCTACCCAAGTCCGCTTCACTGTTGACCGTCCTTTCCTGTTTCTAGTGTATGAGCACCGAACCAGCTGCCTGCTCTTCATGGGGAGAGTGGCCAACCCCATCAGGTCTTAACGGTGGCGGTCTGGGCACTTGCTGTAGTTTGGAGACACTCTGTAATTCTGTTCTCAGTCTAACAAAGAGGACAGAGCTATTTTGATATGATAACTTATGTGGTTTATGATAATATCTGAATTTAAGGCCCACATAGGAGAAAAAAGTTACCAAGGACTAAGAAGCTGGCACAGTAAACAAGGCCACAAGACCACAGAAGTTAATGTACTAACTCTAGTGCCAGCCATTCCCCAGAATGTCCTGGCAACACACAGACTGCCTCAGTCCCTACTCCTGTGCCCCAAGAGCTAACCACTGGAGTGTATGTGATCCTCTCTCTGCGGGTAGCCTCATCAGCTTTATTATTCAAGGCTTTTTCTCAAACAGTCCCCATCTGAAGGCTGTTCAGGCTCCCCCTCCCAGGGAGGATGCCCAAGCAGCACAGTTCCCACCAGTGGAAAAGTAACCTCAACACACCTGAGATGCTGGGACCATCTCCTCTCCTGCTGCCTCACGGTTACCTAGGTGTGTACACAAGGCTACAGATCCTATTCTAGAGATAAATAAACAACTATATTTACTGTGTATCTGTTACAATTCTCTTTTTTTTTTTTTTTTAAAAAAAAAAAAAGGGGGTTTCACTATGTAGCTTTGGTTGGACTGGAAGTTGCTAGGTAGACCAAGCTGGCCTTGAACTCAGAGTTCGGCCTACTTCTGACTCCTGAGTGCTGGGATCCCTAAAGGCATGTGCCACAACACCCAGCATAATTCTATTTTTTTTTTCAGCTCAAATAACAAAGGGCAAGCTGAAAAACACCCTTAAGAAAGAAAAGATGACAGAAAGTCACTCAAGGGCTGCACAGTGACTAACACGTTAAACAAGGCAGACTCAGGATAAAGACAAGGTGTGAGTCATGGGTACCAGTCTGATGTGGTGGAATTCCTGAGACAAGTGCTCCAGTGTCATGAGCCAGAAACTCAGGCCTTTGTGAGCTGCATGCTTTCACTTGCATCTCTCAGATGCGGCCCTGTCTAGTCCGATAAAGCTGGCAACATCCAACGGATATGATTTGGGATCATTCACAAGGCTCCAAAGGCTGCCCAGAAGGCATGGATCAAGACGTGCCCTTAGTGGGGAGACTGGCGGCTGTAATAGGAGCAGCAGCCACGAGCTCTGTGCATGCAGGCTAACTCACTGTAATCCCCACACCTTAGAGGAACAAGCTTTATTTCCCAACAATGCAAGAGCTGGAAGGTTCTAAAACATGCACAAAATACATCTGCAAGGTGGGGCTGGGGACCAAGGCCAGGCTTGCTGGACTGGAGGGTCTTGTAGGGAGTTTCAGTCACAGACAATTCCGAATACTTGAAGCAATACCAGTAATGGGAACAGCTGAGCAGGCCATGCTATTTCCAGTGCAATGAACACACATGGACACTACTACATGCATGATGCTGCTGGCGTTGGAGGTCACACTCATCACCTCCTCTTGACAGCTGAGGAAGTAAGGGCAACTTACAGAAGGGGAGTAATCTGACAGACCTAGATCCCAGGTAGGTAGGCTCCAGGATCTGTACTCCTTGCTAACTATCTTCTATCTGCACCAGCACTCTATTGAGAAAAGACAGTAAAGGACTGAGGCAAAATCTCCCCATTACATCTTTTCAGCTTCTTAGAAAGCCCGAATAATGATGGCCCATCACTTTCTTCCTCCAATTTGTTTTAACACTGTTCTTTTCTGGTGTTTGTTGGCAATTTTTCTTGCTCCTTACATTTCTAAATGTAGTCATCTCAAACTTGTTTCCTAAAAAGCTGGATGGATATGTCCCTGTAATCCCAGTTATTTCAGAGCCTGAGGTTAGGATTAGTTGAGCCTAAAAGTTAAAGCCTGGACTAGAAGGTGAAGTCCTGTCTCTAAACAAAGACCTCCCCTGCCCCGATGTCATGCGTCACTTCCAATCCCCAGCCCAGCCACAGCCAGCCTAGGCTGCTCCAGACTCCTGCACAGGGCAGGCCCCTCTCATCTCCATCATCCCTACTTACTTACATCTACTTGGAATCCCTGGGCCCCTCTTAAAGAGACTAGCTACCATTTCTCAAAGCAGTAGAGGATTAACTCACAGTACAGGTTCTGGGCCAAGCTTCCTGGACTCAAATCCAATGCCTAGTAGCTCTGAGATGTTGAGCAGGTTTTATCACTCACTGTGCTTATCTGTAAAGTGGAAATAAAAGCGGCAGTGGTCCCGCAGGGCTGCTGTGAGGCGGTGACACCTGGACAAGGTCTAGACCGGGGTGAGCACTCCTTGTTCTAGTCTAGGAAAGCGCTTTGCCAAGGCGCTCCTAACCCTGAGGCCCTGGACAGTTTTCTCACGAGACACATTGTGAACAAAGATGTATTTCTTTCCCTTTTTTTTGTTTTTTTTTGTTTTTTTGAGCAGGGTTTCTCCGTGGTAACTTTGGAGTCTGTCCTGGAACTCGCTTTGTAGACCAGGCTGGCCTCGAACTCACAGAGATCCACCTGCCTCAGCCTCCCAAGTGCTGGGATTAAAGGCTGCACCACCACCGCCGCCTGGCTCAAAGATGTATTTCTGTGGAACAGAAGTATAAAGCTTGCAAAAGTGTCTCTGATCTAGAAAAGGCTATAACCCGTCTAAGTCCACGAAACTGCCTGGGGTGAAGATGGACTTGCTCTCAGGGGGACATCTCAGTCAGCACCACGCTCTAACTGAGTAGACCAGGCGTCAAGTGTCAGACGCCGTCAGTGGGACTCGACAGCAGCAAAGTCAGAGGACGGGGTCACCTGACTGAGCAGGAAGGAGTCCCACAGCCACACGACCCAGCTTCGCAGCAATTCCAGCGCTCCAGTTTCCAGAGGTTACTGGGTGTTGACAGATGCATTAGGAGCAAGAGCCAAGCTTTTGGCTCCAAATCCACCAGCCCTTTTGAATCATTGAAAGTTCAAAACTCCTTTCTCTTTGAAAAACAAACGGATAAACAACAACAAATAGTACAAAAGACTAAATATTAAAAAAAAAAAAAAACCACACAAAACAAAACAACAACCCCACACCACTTTTGGAAATCAATCTCTCAGAAGGTACAAGAGGTCACTAAGAAGCAAAAGCAAAAACCCATGACCCTTTGGCTCTCTATTGAGCAATTAAATCAAATATTTGTTTTCTCCCCCGTAATATAACCATTAACTTTGGTTAAAAATACAATACTCCCGAGAAGTGCACGCCCACACTGCGGTGTGTATAACGGTTCTTTTGCAGTTAAGTGTGTGCCTGGCTGCCTGGCTATGTCCCCGTGTCTCCTCTTTCAACACCATCCTTAAATCTACATTAAAATCTTTTTCTTAACCCCAGTTGAAAATGATAGTACTCACGTCTTTAGTCCCAGCACTTGGGAGGCTGAGGCAGGCGGATCTCTGTGAGTTCAAAGCCAGCCTGGTCTACAGAGCAAGTTCCAGGGCAGGCTCCAAAGCTACACAGAGAAACCCTGTCTTGAAAAACCAAAAAAAAAAAAAAAAAAAAAAAAGATAGTACTGGGCAGTGGTGGCGCACGCCTTTAATTCCAGCACTTGGGAAGCAGAGGCAGTTGGATCTCCGTGAGTTCCAGGACAGCCAGGGCTACACAGAGAAACCCTGTCTCGAAAAACAAAAAAACAAACAAGATAATATTCATTCTATTCATACAAAGTACAAAGGTTGGGGGTATTTAGGAGTGTTTGTTCTGAGATGTCCTTCATCACAGTAATGCCTGTACTGACCCTGTACAGAGAGCCTCAGACACTCAGAACCCCACAAACAACTACAAGTTCAACCTTGGCCTTTATGACCCTGAAACCTGGGTGCTCCCAAGAAACTTCACTCATCATTGCTACCCTCAAAGAGCAAAATGTCCCTTGAAGATTTCTTGACTGAACTGATTCCACTCTACATGAGCATTACTAGACAGACTTGAAAGTTCACAGGAGGGGAGGCCAACAGGGCGAGGGTGACAAAGAGAACAGCGCATGACACACACAGGAAGGTGCCGTGGTCAGAGCCATTGCTGTGTATGCTAACCTACAGAACTCTTACTACTACTTTATATTTTATGTTGAGACAGGATCTCACTGTGTAGCCCTGGATGTCCTGGCACACTCTCTGTAGACCAGACTGCCTCCTAAGTGCGGGGCGTGCACCACCACAAAAAACTGAAAGGAGGGCTAGAGATGGTTTGGCAGTTCAGAGCACTGACTGCTCTTCTAGAGTTGATTCCCAGCACACACTTGGCAGCTCACAACAGCCTGTAACTTCAGTTCCAGGGGATCTGGCCTCTGTGGGCACCAGTAATTCGTGTGGTGCACAAGCATACAGACAGACAAAATGCCCTTACACATAAAAAAAAAAAAGTGTATTGGGCCAGGCATGGTGGTACACACCTTTAATCCCATTACTCAGGAGATAGGCGGGTGGGTCTCCATGAGTCTGAGATTGGGCTGTTACATAATAAATAAGGTACGTAGTGAGACCTTTCTCTCTCTCTCCAAAAAAAAAAAAAAAAAAAAGGAAATGTTTTCCAACCATTAAAAAACTGAGTGTTACCAGGTGGCAGTGGCGCATGTCTTTAATCCCAGTACCCAGGAGGTAGAGGCAGACGGATCTCTGTGAGTTCGAGGCCAGCCTGGTCCACAGAGAGAGTTCCAGGACAGCTAGAGCTACACAGTGAAACCCTGTCTTAAAAAACAACAACAACATACAAACCAACCCCATCTCCTCTCTGTTTTTGCTGGGAGTGGAGGAGAGCAAGTTCCCAAGAATATGGGTCATAGGATGCTCAAAGCCTCCGAGGCTCGGGATGGAGTGCTGTCTCAAGCATCTACCCTGTCTACCTATGCTTTTCCATGAGCCTTGCTGACTCCTTTCCAACAGGCTGAGAAAGCGCCTACCAGGGTTTCATGGCCCTCACCTTTCTCTCTAGGCCAAACAGAAGGCTTACATATGAGAGCACTTACAGAGCTAAAGCTCAGCTTCTCCCGCTGCAACCTAACACACAGCCTCGCATGTACTAGCTAAGCTCTATTATTAAGTAAGCCTTCAGTCCACAAAGACACTTCAAAACATAATCGTATATTGGATGACATTAATGCAAAGTGGAAGAATTTGTTTTGAAAAACAGTCAATAGGAGAAAATACCATTATAGAAAGGATCTTACAATCCTGAAAATCTGAGTTCTTTTGTTTTTGTTTTAAATGTGTATGGGCGTTTTGCCTACATATATATTTTTCCATGTGTGTGCCTAGTGCCATAGAGGTCAGAAGAGGTTGTCAGATCTCCTAGAACTAACTGAAGTTACAGATGGCTGTGAGCCTCCATGTGGTGTTAGGAATCAAACCCAGGTCCTCTGGAAGAGTAACAAGTGCTCTTAAGCACTGAGTATCTCTCCGTCCCTATGGAAGTGTGTGAGAGCAGTGAGAACCAGGGATGGCAAGTCCCAAGATATTAAGGTCCTCGGGAGTAACAGTGACTACCTCCTTCCCTCGAACAGCCTGAGGAAGATGAAATGTCCTAGTACAGTATTCACTCTGCATCAACATAACTCACAGGAGGCACAGGTCAGAAAAGGAGCGCCCAGGCAAAAAGACGGCCAACAGTGTGTGCGACACCACACACAATGCATGCGTTTTCACTATCAAAGAGCAATAAGATAACCTGCCTACAAGTCCCAAGGTCTGAAGAACACTCAAGAGGAGTATACAAACCATCTCACTAAGATGAGGAGAGATAAATCTGATATGGTGTTTGTATGCCTGCAATCTGAGTATGTGAAAGGCAGAGAAAGGTGGAGGCAGGATGACTGCCAAGTTCAAGGCCAGCCTGGGGTACATGGAGTTCTGCACTACTCCAGGCTACACAGCAAGACTCTCTCTCTCTCTCTCTCTCTCTCTCTCTCTCTCTCACACACACACACACACACACACACACACACACACACAGAGGACTCCACTTGCCTGTCCAACTATCTTGTCCTTAGCACCCCCAGTGCTCAGCTAGGTGGACTCTGCTGATGTACAAAACTTCCAAGACCTAAACTATGGCACGGGGTGAGGTGAGAACAGCAAGAACAAGAGAGGGATGTGACTGTGTCGCTCAGGACTGCTGCTGGGAATGATCAAGAGTGGGAAAAAACCTCCACAGAAGTTATTTGCAGAAACTAAGTGTGGTGACCTACATCTTTAATCCCAGCACTTAGGAGACAGAGGCAGGCGGATCTCTGTGAGTTCCAGGCCAGCCTGCTCTACAGAGTGAGTTCTAGGACAGCCAGGGCTACACAATGAGACCTTATCTCTATTATTTTATATATCTATTGGCTCTCCAGCACAGTGTGCTGATCAGGAAGCAGGCCCTGCACCCAGGTTTCCAGAAGTGACAGGGCTGCAGCCCCACTGTCCACAGGAGAACAAGAAGTCACACGAGAGAAAGCCGAAGGAAGGAGGCAACACAGCAGTGGAGGACACCAATCCAGGGCATGATGCACAGCATGAGCAAGGCCAGACCTCGGCGCCATGCAAGAGGAACTTCCCTGCCAGACCTTGGAGGAAGTCTTGGCACAGAGGAAGAGTTGTCCCTGTGGGTTGTTACCTAGAGTTGGTGGTGGTGACTGAAACAACTATATCTACAGAGTCGCTGGGATTTTATTCATTCATTTATTTATTTTTGTTGTTTGTTTGTTTGTTGATATATAGCCCTGGCTGTCCTGGATCTCTGCTCTGTAGACCAGGCTGGCCTCAAACTCACAGAGATCAACCTGCCTCTGCCTCCTGGGATTAAAGGTGTGAGCCATTCTGCCTGGCTGAATTACTGAGATTTTAGAAAGCATTTTTTAAGGAATTTGCTCAAATACGAGTAGCTGGAATTTAAATCATTTGACAAGTGAATACTCACCACAGCAATTACAGGAATGAGCACCCCCAAATTCCCCGCACTGCTGGAAGCCTAGAAAAGTGGCAAAAACATTTCTTTTACAAACAAACAAAACAATCTCAACAGTATTGTTCAGACTAGGACTCCCTAATGTAAGGAAAACAATGAGACGCACACAGGAGTACAGACACCCATCTGGGCGTTACTTGGTTCCCGCATCTTTTCTTTGCCAATCATTTAAACTATCAACCCTAGTCCAGGCCGCGTGACTCACCGCGGTGCACATGGTGCCGAGGACTGGCCCTGCACAAGCGCTCTACTAGGAGAGTTATAATGGGGTGGGCAGAGAACTCAAATGTCAGACACAAACCATTAGTTAAAGATTGTATAAACAGTGGCAACTACATAATTATGACACAGTCATTAAGAAAACAACTTTCTGAAAGAAGTTTAGTTACCTTGGAAGAGTGATGACAGAAATGTTAAATGAAAACAAATCAGGGTTTACAAGTACCCTCTGATTCAATTATAGGTAGGTAATATATACATGCAGAGAAAATAGGCCCAAGTATTACCAATGACTTCACCTAAGTAGAGGGACTATGGCTTTTTACTTAGTAAGTTTCTGTATCTTTTCAGTAAGTTAGGAAATCCCAGAAAATTTAATAATTAAATGGTTAAGTTCTCTAGATAGGCCCCAAAATATGGCTAAACTGTAACAAACACTTGTGGGGAGCTGCGGGAGCCCTGAGTGAATGTGTGTTGTTCCCCTGGGTAAGGCTCAGAGGGATGCAAAGCCTCTCTCTAGTCTCAGTGCAAATGATGACAGTGTGACAACTGTTCACTGTGACAACTGACTTGCAACAGCAGCTTCCTCCTCCTGAATGCCTGCAGCCCGCGATGGCCCTACAGAGACCTCCCCGGGCTGTACACCACAAACACAGAGGTTCTGGGTGCTGCGTAGGAGGCGCTCCACTGGGCAACACAGCCCACCTCGTCTCAGCCTGTCTGCATGTGTTCTGCTTTATTCCCTCATTGGTCCAGTCAGGGTTCCAGGACCAGGCCACACTGGACTTGGCAGACAATGATGTCAAACTTCAGAAGAATGCACTTAGAATCTGTATTTATAATAGTGATAGCAGATATGGGTGCCGAGGACCCACTCTGACCAGTTCTGAACTGTTCTGAACGCTTCTCTTGCATTAACTTCTGGCAAGATTCACCGAAGATCGGAGCATCTTGCCAAAGCCATATGGTCACTTGGGGAGATGCAGAATCCCACTCTGGTTTTCCTGGGCCATAGCAGGTAAGCAGTGGTCCTCTTTGCTCTGAACTGGAGAACCCAAAGCCTCAAGGCTACACAATGAAATGGAACCCTCCTCCATGGGTCTTAGATTAACATTTTTTTTTTTTTTTTTTTGGAGACAGGGTCTCAGTGTGTAGCCCTGACTGGTCTAGAACTTGCTATGAAGATTAGGCCAGTCTTGAACTAATAGAGATCCACTCTACCTCCTGAGGGCTGGATTAAAGGCGTGTGCCATCACATCTGGCAGTTATAGGTAGTTATGAGCCAGCATCTTCCTCTCGCCTCTACAGGCTCCCCTTACGCAAGAAGGTCCTATTTCAGTAAATACTTGGCAAACAGTAACTACTCTACAAAGAACAGGATTCCCACCTTTGTACTTAAGAGGAAATGGAATCCGGCGCTGCTCTTCTAGCCTGTGAAATCATTACATTCCAGGAGTCCTGAGACTCTATGAGAAACTGTGGCAAGAGGAAGCAAATGGGAGTGACCACAGGTCCCAGTAGGTCAGTGGGCCCTGGGCCACTTCCTATGGGAAAGAAGGTTCCTGAAACATCAGCACACCTCCCCAAGTGTCCAGTGCGTCACCAGCTCTCCTCTCCCACCAGCCTGACACTCAGTCTCTCCTGAGAACTGAGAAAGTCACCATCCTGGGAGTCTTGATAAATTGGTCAGAAGAACAAGGCTGAATTATGGACAAGGTCTTTTATTTATTTATTTTTATTTCATGTGCAATTGGTGTTTTAACCTGCATGGATGTCTGTGAGGGTATTGGATTCCCTGGAACTGGAGTTACAAACAGTTGTGAGCTGCCATGTGGGTGCTGGGAATTGAACCTGGGTCCTCTGGAAGAGCAGCCAGTGCTCTTAACCATTAAACCATCTCTTCATCTCTCCAGCCCCTATGGACAAGGCCTTAAACAGATTCTTTTCTTTCTTCTTTTCTTCTTCTTCTTCTTCTTCTTCTTCTTTCTCTCCTTCTTCTTCTTCTTCTCTTTCTCTCTCTCTCTCTCTCTCTCTCTCTCTCTCTCTCTCTCTCTCTCTCTCTCTCTCTCTCTCTTTCTCTCTTTCCCATCAGCTTGACCAAGATTTTCACAGGAAGGAAGGAAGGAAGGACTCTATGGAGATGTCAGCTCAGATATCTTCCACAAGGCATCCGTGACCAGCCTAGTCAGAAGTGCTCCTTGCTGGACTGCCCTGTTCTGCACTCCCACAAAGCCTCTCAGTAGGGGTGCTGGTGCTATCTTATTTACTTGACCCCCACCTGGAACAACAGCCAGGACTCGGCAGCACCCGGGCCACAGCCTAACCATTACTGTCTCTTGCACATGCGCACGGCTGCTGAGTTGAGCTGCTGCAACAGAAGCTGTCTGGACCCTGCAAAGCCTACAGTATCGACGGCCTCATTCTGTATAGTAAGTGGGCTGACCCTGACTGGTAACAGTCCCTGGCACACACTGCGTGAACAGTGACCGGGAAAGAGGAAGAGGAGAGAACAGTGTGAGAGCATGAAAATGGAAACCTGGGAGAAGGCTAGCTGTTAATGGGGAGATGATGTGGGAAGAGAGTCTCCTCCTGTCTTAAACACCCCCAAATAATCAATTTGAGCATTTAAAAGGTAGCATTCTGTCTGTCTATGTGGACCTGCTTTTCTAGGACAGTCTGACAGCAGATAAAAGATGGCACCCCTTATTCCAATGACAGCAGGTAAGGTCCTCCTCAGCGTAGGTTCATGCCCAGAACACAGGGAGAGCTGCCCAGGAAGAGGCCCATGCTGCTGTTGTCACCGGGGCTGACACAAGCCAGATGCAGCCAGGTGAGGAAGCCACACTCCTCCCTAACCCACCAGCACTCTGAGTGAGAGCCCATTCTCCTTCTTCTTATTTTCTCCAGATGTTCTTAAACCATCTAACAGGTGACAGGTATAACTCAGTGGTGGGCTTGGGCCCCAGAACAAAAAATAGAATACATTTAAAAATTAAATAATTTAACACAGAAAACATCATATTTCAACCAAGTCTGCCTCAAAACCCAGCACCCTTTCTTCCTACCTTCAGGGCGGGGCCCTTCTCACTGGCCCTCTCACTGGCTCGTTTCCCCTCCAGGCCCAGCTGCACAAATAGTTCTAGCAGGTTCATCAGCAACTCGTCCACAAGATGCTCTTCCTGAATGTTGGCGGCAATGTTGGCCAGGGCATTGATCACTGCTAGGGAACAGTGCCTAAAAAAAAAAGGAACCAAGTCAAACCCACTGCTGAACCCTCAGCTGTGCTGGGGAGTGCTGGAGGGAGAATACTGGCTCTAAGTGGGCCTGGCCTGCCTCACCATGCACAAGGAACTCCATGTCACCTTCATGACAAACAGACCCTGAAAGTGAATGGCTGAATAAATGACTACGGACTTCTTGACCAAGGATCTGGTTCAAGGAGCTGGATATGGGGGACCCTGATTTTCCTCTGAACATTAAAAGCCTACTGAACATCCAGAATTACTCAGTTCTAGGCTTTTCTGCTTGAGTTCTGTTTTACTCCTTCAAATCACAGAGAATCTAAATATCATTTCTCCTGATGACCAGCTTCTCGCCAATGCTCCTCACCAGTGCTCCCCACCACCCTGGGACTGATGTTACTATCAGCAGACAGTGAACAGGAAGGAGTCCCAGGACCACCTGCCTCTGGATTACGGACATCCTACATAAACCCTAGGAGTGAAACTGATGCTGCCCCTTCAGCCAGAGGCAGTGGGCCAGGCCTCTGCAGCTCTGCAATCAGCAGCTCTGATACTTCCACGGTATGTTACTGAGGCACGTAAGCCTTTGAGCCTTGGTTTCTTCCTGTGTGAAACAAGGATAATAATTCTCTCTTCATAAGCAGGAGGAGTTAAGCACTGAACAGAGTCTGGTCCCTAGCAAATGCTAGTCACAGCCAAAGACACTCCTTTCCCAGCTAGGTAAAGCCTGGCAGGACAAGGGAAAACAAAAGCCATCAAATGTTCCCACTAGTAAGAAGACAAGTTTTGGAGGCTCTCTCTGTGTGTGTGTGTGTGTGTGTGTGTGTGTGTGTGTGTGTGCGCGCGCGCGTGCGTGGTGTGTAGGGGCTGGAACTCAAGGCCTTGTGCATGCCAGGCAAGTGCTCTAACACTGAGCTACATCCTCAGACTGACAAATCATTTCGATGGCAGCAATAAGAGGCTTTATGGGGAAGAAGGCAATTTCAATTAGAAGCTTAAGAAAGGGCAGCATGAGATTGGCAGGAACTACATACACCGAGTGAGGGAGAAATCGGAGGACCACCAAAGGGCCAGAGAGAGGCCAGCAGGGAACAGGACAGAGCAGGAGGTGCCCAGGGACAAGGATTCCTGACTCAAGTGTCGGCTCCATGCACAGACCAGGACAGACAGAAGGAGGTGGAGGCCAGTCTGGCTGGGACCCCAATCTAGTCCTCAGATTGTTTACAGACTGGTCACACAACAGTGGCAGTGAGAAACCGCTGAGGATCAACTGCTCCTCACTACCCAAGAGAAACTGGCTGCAAAACTCCCAAGGGCAGAAAAAAATCCTTTCATTAAATGGTGTGGTAGCTGGGTGTAATAGCAAACAGCATTCACTTGTAATCTCAGCACTCAGATGGTGGAGGCAGGAGCATCATGGGTTTGAGGCCAGCCTGAGCTACCACAGCAAGATTGTATCTTAATAAACAAAACAAAAAGTAAACGAACTAGGACAGTATTTGCATATAACTATCTATGCACACATTCTTGCATATTTTAAATCATTTCAAAATTACCCATAGTACTTAATACAATGTAAATATCACAAAAAGTGTTTTTTGTTTGTTTATTTGTTTTATTTTTTTTTAAGATAAGATTTCACTATGTAGCACAGGGTAGTTTGGAACTTGCTATGTGGCTCAGGCTAGGCTCTACCTCTCAGTTCTCTTGCCTCAACTTCCTAAGTGGTGGTATTACAGTATGTATCACCTCTTCCAGCCTAGAAGAGATTTGATTATTTGGAGACTGTTGATGAGGAAATCTGAACATGGACAAAAGAGACGCACGTCTTTGTTCCAACATTTACTACGTGTTGGTGGAGGCCAACTGTGGAACAATGCCAAGAGCTCACACTGGTCAAGAACTTTCACGTATACATTCTCCCACCAAAGTACTAACCAGGCCCATGCCTGCCTAGCTTCCGGGATCAACTGAGACAGGGCGCATTCAAGGTGGTCTGGCTGCTGACAGATCCACATGTACAGTTCTGTTCACTCACACAACTGTAGATGTGCTCTTTGGCAGGTGAAGTAACTGAGGCACAGATAAGTTTTCACTGAGGCAAGGCAGCTGCACTGCTGCCCAATAAACTGACATGGGGAGGATCTTAGAGGAAACTTGTATTTAATAATCGAAAACAGAGAGCCTGATGACCAGGAACAGTAATGCCAACCCAGGGGCTCTCTTCTCTCCACCTGTCTCACGTCTCTGACCTTTCTTCTTGCCTTCTCTCTCTTCTGATCTGACAAACTCTTGTGAGATCCTTCAAACAGGAAGAGACATGGCTCTTCCTCATGACATTCTAGGTAAAGTCAAGAAGCATCTCTCAAGTCTGCCAAAGAAAACCGGCCAGGCTTTGCACAAATACAGAATGCTAAAAGATATAAATGTCTATTCTCTTGGGCCCTCCAAATTCCAATGCATCTCTACCTCTGCCCATGCTTTTTTTTTTTTTTTTTTTTTTTTTTTTTGGTGCTAAGAACCAAACCTAGGACCTTATACTTGCTGGCCAATTGCTTTCATTAAATCTCCAACCCTAAATGCTTTTAAAAATCTAACCTAAGAAAAGCATACTCACAGCCTGCTGGTGGTGGTGTACGCCTTTAATCCCAGCACTCAGGAGGCAGAGTCAGGCGGATCTCTGTGAGTTCAAGGCTAGCCTAGTCTACAGAGTGAGTTCCAGGACAGCCAGCTACACAGAGAAACCCTGCCTTGAAAACAAACAAACAAACAAAAAACAACAAACAGAAAGCATACTCACACAGCTTTTACACAGCTATTACACTGTTTATTCAATGTAGCCCTTCTGGTATGGAAACTAGAAAACTATCTAATATCCAGACCAGGGCCTGGTTAAAGTCTCGGCACAACATAAAATGTGGTACTACACAGCTATTTAAAGCAACACTTCAGGTGTCGCTGGCATGCTGCTCATGTATAAGAAGCAGGTCACTTAGATGTGCATTACGGGCCTACGTGGCAGAGAAGGGAGCAGAGCAGAGGGCCATAGGTGTAGTTCAGCAATGAGCTGCTGCCATGTGTGGGCTTTCACGCACTGCCTTGCATGTACACTGATTTATAGCAAACAGTTAGTAAGAAGACTAACACCCACAAGCAAATCCTCAAACGGAGCTAAATGCTGTCAGGATCTAAAGCAGCGAGGTACAGAAGAATACCTGTAGCCATGGTCTTTGTAGTCTTTGGTGGCTGAATACACAACTGAACTGGCCTTCACACTGATTTGCTGGAAGAGGTTCCACACTTCCTGATAGATGTATTGCTGGAAGAGAGCAAGAGATACTGTCACCATGCCTTGATTCCCGGGGCCACTCCAGACACGGGAGCCTTGTCATCACCCAGGGAGAAAGGACCACACACATGCATGTGTGTGTGAGTGTCCAGGCGTGCATACAAGGTCAGAGGAAAACTTGTGGGGCTGGTTTTCTCCTCCCACCACTCAGGTTCCAGGGACCGAACGCACGTCAACAGGCTGGTCAGCAGTCTCTTCCCACCGAGCAGTCTTTGCCAGCTGTGTCTATTCATTTATATACAGGGTCTCACGATGAAGCCCTGGCCAGCCTAGAACTCACTATACAGAGCAAGCTGCCTTTGAACTCACAGAAACCCTTCTGCCTCTGGATTTAATCCCAAGTGCTGGGATTAAAGGTGTACACATCATGCCTGGCCTGTTTTTTCTTTTCATATATATGTGGGTGTCTGCATGGGAGTATGTGGACGTGACCCGGGAACCCTCAGAGGCCAGAAGTGAGCACCTCCCAGAGCTGAAGTCTTGGGAGGCCCTGAGCCACCTGACTGGGAGCTTAGGACTGAACTCGGGTCTTCTACGAGAGTAGTATGCAGTTCTAACCACCAAACAATCTCCAACTCTCTGTTGTTTTTTGAGACAAGGTCTTTGATACAGCAAAAAATGAGTCTGAGCTCCTAATCCTTTTGTCTCTACCTCTCAAATGCTGGGACTATAGGCGTTTATTATGGTGTTTGCCTGAGGAGATTCATTTCTAGAACTATAAGAAAACCAAAATCAAAAGTAAGAGAGAAGCAGCTTTGATTTAGACCCAATTTTATGCTAGCTACATTGTAAGAAATGGGTTTAAACTTCTTTTCCTGAGAGCCATACAACCACTGTTACACAACCACCGTTACACTATTCTCACCCCCTGAGAGCCGTACA
>CABHPP010102802.1:0-24047 GCA_902168425.1 Peromyscus attwateri | reverse complement strand
GTTACACAACCACCGTTACACTATTCTCACCCCCTGAGAGCCGTACAGCCACCGTTACACAACCACCGTTACACTATTCTCACCATTGTGAGAATTTAGCTCAGTTTCAAGCACATTAACAGTGCAATCTTACACTCCTTATAATCAAAGGTTTCCAGCTCTGGCCTTACTGCAGGGTTCTTCCTTACATTTCCAGTGATAACCAGGCAGCCCAGCTGATCGATGATGAGCACGTCAAGGGGCGAGGGAGGCTGGCAGAATTTCTGCTGCAGGATCTGCAGAATTGGCTCCATGACCTTTGGGGTGTCCCTCAGAGCCACTGCAATGTGTCCCAAGGCACGGATGGTATGGTCAGGAATCAAGTGAGCATCCCTATGGTGGGGAGGAAGAGAGGTATTTGAAAGACTCGGAGAGCCAGGCATGGCAGAGCACGTCTTTAATCCTAGCACTCAGGAGGCAGAGACAGGCCAATCTTTGGGTTCAAGGCCAGCCTGGTTTACAGAATGACAGCCAGGACAGTCATGACTCCACAAAAAAAAAAACCGTTTAAAAACAAACAAACATCACCCCATTGGAGCTTTAACCCTCATTGTGTGCAGTTTACAGAACCCAATAATCCAAGACATCCAGGTGTGCCAGGACACTCTTGTGACTGAAGCCATGATGGCTGTAAAGCTCCTTCAGCAAAACCAAAGATAACAGAAAACTGTGGTCATATTTTGTTTGTACTCTAACAAATAAAATTTGCCTGAAGTTAAAAAAAACAACAAAAAACAAAACAAAACAAAACAAAACCCTCCAAAAGTTAAAAACCGCTGAGGCATGCGGTGGTGAAACAAAACCAAGAGACTCTAGCCTAGACCTTGATTTCCCCATGGCCTTGAAGAAGCATTCTGCTGAAGGAACCACTGCGCTCTCTCACCACGCTCAGAGACAGAGATCCAGACTCTAACTCTAGCACTGTGGTCCGGAACGGACATTTGTGGGTAGGATTGGCCTGACCCTTCAGCAGACCCACGGCACGGCGGCGCTGTGAGCAGGGGAGAGGCACACACAGTGGCATGCACTGCGACCGGGCCCACAGAGCACACCTGTGCTCCCAAATGACAGACACGTACTTGTCACTCTCCTGGGAGATGTAGAGCCGGTTGGAGAGGCTGGCCAGGAAGGCCTCCACGATCACTGGGTCCACAGTCAGGCCAGCCTTCAGGCACCTGTGCAGCAAAGAAGTCCAAGTGACGTCAGGTGTTAAGACGACAGATTGGTTTTGTTTGTTTTCTGCCTGGTCTGCTCCTTGCTGAGTTGTACAACATTTTACAAAGCAGCTCTGAAGTCTCTACTCCAGAAATCTGAATGAAAAGCCATTTTCCATAGCATGAATTTAAGGAATTATAGCGGACTTTGCCCACTTGGTAGTATCTATTCTGGAAACAATAACTTAAATCATTTTGCCTGTCCTGATGGATCAGCTTCCTTCAGAATAATGTGCCCATGCTAATTTCAATTTCACATTTCCTTTACCATTTATAGCAACTGACTCAAAGGACAGATGTTCCCAGACAGCTGAAGGAACATCAGTACCAAGCCCCCCCCAACCCTTGCTGATTAACTCCAGGGCTTTACAAATGCAAAGCACATGTCCTGCCACTAAGCTGCCCCTTGATCCCCACCGAGGGTCTTTTATTAAGGAGAGATGCTTATGCTATAAAGAAAACGGAAACCTTTAAAAGCCCCTGAGAACATGAAACCTTCTTTCTCAGGTGTGTCCTGCTCGCCCCATCTGTCTGGCTCTTAAGGCATACTGAGAAGGAGGAGTCAGAATTCAAAGGGAGGCACACACACATTCATACCAATTAGAAAGCATTTGACTTTTGGACTGGGAGAGAAAGAGCACGCAGCAAGTCTCCACAGCAAAGAACACTTAATCTCATTGAAAACAACAGCAAAAACTGTCACGGGATATTTGACCACACTGTGTGAAGATGTGTCTCTGCTGAGGCACCTTCTGATTGGCTTAATAACGAGCTGAATGGCCAATAGCTAGGCAGGAGAGGATAGGTGGGACTTCTGGGGAGAGAGAGGAACTAGGGGTGGGGGTGGGGGAAGACTCTGAGAGGCAGGATTTGCCAGCCAGCCAAAGAAGTGGGGCACACTATACTGAGGAGAGGTAATGAGCCACGTGGCAGAATGTAGATTAATATAAACGGGTCAATTTAAGTTTTAAGAGCTAGTTGGGAACAAGCCTAAGCTAAGGCCAACCTTTCATAACTAGTAAGAAGTCTCTGTGTCATTATTTGGGAGCTGGCAGTCCAAAGAGAAACCTGTAGCAAAAAGCCTCTGACTTAATCGAATATTATAAAGAAAAAATATAATTACATGTTACTTTGGAAGATGAGCCAATGGATCAATCCTTTTTTAACATATTACAAATTTTACCTAATAAGCATTTCTATTTTTCTTTTTTTTTTTTTTTTGGTTTTTTGAGACAGGGTTTCTCTGTGTAGCTTTGCGCCTTTCCTGGAGCTCACTTGGTAGCCCAGGCTAGCCTCGAACTCACAGAGATCCGCCTGCCTCTGCCTCCCGAGTGCTGGGATTAAAGGCGTGCACCACCAACGCCTGGCGCATTTCTATTTTTCTGACAAAGAAAAGGCAGCTTTAAAAAAAAAAAACAACTTTTTTTTATACATATACAATATGCAGAAACAAGCTGCAAATGAAAAGGATTACCTCACTCCTTTGCATCAAGCCTCTACCCACTTGCTGTCCCCTCCCCCCAAGCTTCCTTCAGCTAGAGCCCTCACCTGCAGATGTTGTCAATGGCGATGTCCCGGAGCTGCTCATACATGGATGGCTGGTTCTTCTTACCCGGCAAGACATTCAGGGTTGACTCAGAATGCTCATTGGTGACACTGATTTTTATATCATTGCCAGCAACTAAAAGTGAAAATTCAAACTGGTGTCTGACTCAGATTCACTTCCATCCCTTTTGTCTCGAGCTTTAGCTTGTGAAAACAAGCACCCAAACATCCAACTACATCTCACCTACTGGCTTTCTTTCTTTCTTTCTTTTTTTTTTTTTTTTTTTTTTTTTTTTTGAGACCACAGGATCTCACCATGTAGCACTGGCCTGCTTGGAACTCACTATGTAGATCATGCTTGCCTCCTTAAAGGCATGCACCGCCATGCTGTGGGATGTCTTTCTGTATGCTATGAATACGTGTTGCCACCATTGGTTAATAAAGAAGCTGCTCTGGCCTATGGCAAGCCAGGTTATAGCCAGGTGGGAAATCCAAGCAAAGATACAAGAAGAGAGGTGGAGTTGGGGGGGATGCTGCGAGCTGCCAGGGGAGCAAGATATAATAGAACACAGGTAAAGTTCTTGAGACACATGGCAATACACAGATTAATAGAAATGGGTTAATTTAAGATGTAATAGCTAGCTAGCAATAAGCCTGAGCCATAGACCAAAACAGTTTTAATTAATATTGAGCCTCTGAGTGATTATTTTATAAGCTGCTGCAGGACCAAGTAGGCCACAGACAAGCTTCTGGTTACAATTGGCGCCCAGACTTTGGCAAGAATTTCCACATAAAACCTGAGAGCTTAAAAAAACGGTTCTAAAATGGAGCCAAGAACAGCTTACTAGTCCAGGTCTCATTGTGGGCCACGGTACAGAGACGTGTCCCCTGGCCACGGCTGGCTTCTGTGACAACATGGAGGACTCCCAGTTTCTCATGGGCAGAGACACAAAGAGGCTTCTCCCAGCTGCTGTAGGCCAGTTTGGGAGCACAGCCACGGCCTTAAAAACACAGGCATGCTACTTAATATTGCTTCCTAGAATTGGGGAGGTAAGCATGACTCACTGGTACCTGTGCCATGTTGAAAAGCAGAGTGGGCCAGGCGGTGGTGGCGCATGCCTTTAATCCCAGCACTCGGGAGGCAGAGCCAGTCTCTGTGAGTTTGAGGCCAGCCTGGTCTACAGAGCAAGATCCAGGACAGGCACCAAAACTACACAGAGAAACCCTGTCTTGAAAAACAAAACAAAACAACAAAAAAAAGAAAAGCAGAGTGGGGTAAAGCCAGCAGCCAAGGCTGCCGCTTGGGTCCGAGCCACACAGCTTAGCAGTTTTAAAAACTCTCCTGGTCAGAAAAGGATTAAAGATATACAATAAAATAGATTCACATGGAAAAAAAACCTCTAAATGGGTTACAGTGTGTTTAAAAATATACATAGGCTTGGGAGAGAAAAGAAAAAGGATAGACAAAGTCCTTAAAAAGTAAATAGAATAATAAAAAAAAAAGCCACGTAAAGATGGAAAATACGGAGAGTCTGGATACTGTTTATTATTGTGTTGTCTTGGGGATTTTTAACTGCAGAGAGGCATTTGGTTGTGGGGGCTGCTAAGTTAAACAACATACATACTTTAAAGGAATCTTGACTTCAAAGTTTGGGTCTAAGGATACGTTGCTTTGGAAAAGAGGATCTGCTTTTGTTTCCACAGAAGACGAGAAGCTGTGGATTCCTTCCAGGCTAATACGCTTCCATCAAGGAAGACCCCAAGAGGTCTCCAGTGGGATCTATGGCCCAGACGATCCAACATCCAGAACAGCTTCAAGGTAGCTGGCTAAGATGATCCAGCTTCACAGACTACTACAATCAATACTAGACAATAATTCTAAATTTTCTCAGGATCCCTATAAGATTGCCAGCGCCCCAAATCAGCAAGAAGTAGTCTAGAAAACTACACCCACATTCCCAAAAATAAATTATGGATGTTTGTCTTTGTTTAGGGGTTAGTCACAAATTATTATTGGTCATAGTCAATCACTTTCTAAAAGAAGAAAGGGGGATATAATATAGAAATGATAGGATAAAACAGTAGATTATTAAATCCACTTTAATAAAAAACTGTTAATCTCAAAATACTTTACATTGGTATGGGTTTTGGTTTATTAACACAAATTTAAGGTTAGTTTTGCTATACTGTATGTATATTCCTATTCTTGTTTAAGATATGTTTATTCAGCTCATTTAAAATTATAATGTATAATTAAGAAATACAGATTAATAATTAGTCATCTATTATAATCAAACTTATAGTCATGTTAGTTAAGTTTTCTAGATATACAAAGACATATTTCAATTAGGTAAGTAATCTTCAAACACTTCAAAAACCTACAGAATATGGCATTTAAAATATTTTAAGAACTTAGACTTTTCTGGATAGTGAGACATATCTGTACCTGGCAGCACCAATTACTTCAAAGAGGATGATGGGCATCAAAGTTTGCTTACAATATAGAAAAGGCTAGCCATATGGATAAGAAACTGCTCTTGCCTGGACTGCTTGACAGTATGCAGGACAATCTGGACACCCAGGACCCATGTGAAAATGACCACTGAGCTTGCCAAAACAAGGTAGGATGGTCCTTTAGGTTCCTGCTTTGCAGAAGAAACTGCCAGACATTCTGCAGGAGACAGAGGAAAGCCACTGACAAACTTTGCCATTAGGCAGAACAGCCCTTCAAATTTCCTGCTTCTCTGAAAAGTCTGCCAGAGACTCTAGGCCTGTAGGCCGAAGATGGATGCCCCAACATTACAGAGGAACTTTGGAGGACTGTTCAGGCAGCCAGATGTCTCTGTCATTTCTAGAATTATGGACGTTGCTTACAATGCACTTCTTGTTTACTCAGGTAATATTATATACTTCTGGGGTCTTTGATAGAGTTGAAGACTAGATAGTTATAATTACGGTTTTCCTTGGTTATCATAAAAGGCTAATTTGATATGAAACTTTAGACTCATAAATATAGGATGAATGATAGAGTATTTTCTCTAATTTTACCAAATACAAATAGACTAGCTATTGTATGTAACTGTAATTTTTGCTTGATAACTGTTTTGTTATATATAATTTTACTATGTTAAAGTTAAAACCTTCCTGTTTGATTAGACAGAAAAGGGAAGTGCTGTGGGATGTCTTTCTGTACACTGTGAATATGTGTTGCTCCCATTCGTTAATAAAGAAGCTGCTCTGGCCTAGACAGGTTAGAGCTAGACAGGAAATCCAAGCAGAGATACAGGGAGAAGAGGGTGGAGTCAGGGGAGATGCTGTAATAGAACACAGGTAAAGCCACGAGACACATGGCGATACATAGATTAATAGAAATGGGGTAATTTAAGATGTAATAGCTAGCTTGCAATAAGCTTGAGCCATAGACCAAACAGTTTGTAATTAATATAAGTCTGTGTTTATTTGGGACCAAGCAGTTGTGGGACACAGGAAAACTTCAATCTATACCACCGCGCCTAGCTTACTGACTAGACCAAACATTTTAGATCCAAGAATCTGAGACCAACAGAAAAGGTGAAGGAACATGTTTAAATCAAAAGGACAGGTGGCTTATAAAGTTTACAAGCTTGCTTAAAAAAAAAAAAAAAAAAAAGCTCAACAGTTTCTTAATGAACCATTTTAAAAAAAATGACAAAGTCAGGCATGGTGGCACACACCTTTAATCCTAGCACTCCAGAGACAGAGGCAGGCAGATCTCTGTAAATCCAAGGCCAGCCTGGGGTAAATAGTGAGTTCCAGGACAGCCAGGGTTATATAGAGAGACCCTGTCTCAAACAGCAACAACAACAAAATAAATAAATGAACGGCAAATATCCACATGAATGCAGCTCTGATGCTCAGTGAGGAATAGTCCTGCCAAGCAGTGTGCACACAGCAGGTAAAAGTGTGTGTGTGTGGGGTGGTGGTGGTGGTGGTGGTGCATGTGACAGAAGCCTGGAAGAGCCTAAGCACATACTTAAACATTTACACCATTCCTTAACAAAGTTACAATGATTGATTCAAAAGACAGGTCCCTAAGCTAGAAAACATCACAATTATAAATCAAGGATTGTTTTTCTTCTGTTTGAGTGTCTGTAAGGACTGGGGGAGGCTTCTGACAGTTAGGTTAGGGTTTCTTCATCTGAAGGGAAAAGATAGCAGTGTAACTATGCATGACATTAACTACATTAGTGCCTCACATCTACGAAGGCTGGACTAATTAATTAGTTAATTCATCAATCTGTACTAATTCCTATTACATGAGAAGATCTGCTCTGAGCCTGCATCCTCCTATGAGGCAGTGGGGACCAAGTGAGGTGGTGTACATGAGACTCCTAGCCCAGCTCTGAGGCATGGAGGGCTCCCACTTACTTCCTCAAGAGAAAATGCCAAACAACAAAACAAAAACCAAAGCCAAGATCTCAAGAGGTCTCCAGTGGGAGGCAGAGAAAGGCCTGAAACCTAGGGAATGGGGATCTGTAGAGAAAGAGAGAAGGAAGGATAGAGAGTCGAGGAATGGCCCACAAAAGTACGGTCAGAACTCAAATAATTACACAGCCCCCTCTCTCAAGGATCCAGAAGCCCTGAATGCTGGAGATGAGAACTTGTTTTGGAATATTAGTTGAAGATGTGTTACATTTGTTTATGCTGTGGAATATTTGTTTAATGATGCAAAGATGTGTTGCATTCTTTGTTTCTTTGTTTTTTGAGACAGGGTTTCTCTGTGTACCTTTGGCACCTTTCCTGGAACTCACTCTGTAGCCCAGGCTGGCCTCGAACTCACAGAGATCCGCCTGCCTCTGCCTCCCGAGTGCTGGAATTAAAGGCGTGCGCTGCCTCCGCCTCCGCCGCCGCCGCTGCCGCCGCCACCACCACCACCTGGTGTTGCGTTCTTTTATGTTGCATTTGCTTAATCCTGTGAAACTGTGTTACTTTGCCTGCCTAAAACACATGATTGGTCTAATAAAGAGCTGAATGGCCAATAGCTAGACAGGAGAAAGGACAGGTGGGGCTGGCAGGCAGAGAGAATAAATCTGGGGAAAGAAGATTGAGGAGTGAGAGAAAAGGAGGAGAGGAGGATGCCAGGGGCCAGCAACCCAGCCATACAGCCAGACATGGAATAAGAAGGAAAGAAAAGATATACAGAAATAGAAAAAGGTAAATGCTCAGAGGCAAAAGGTAGATGGGATAATTTAAGTTAAGAAAAGCTGGACTGGAGAGATGGCTTAGCAGTTAAGAGCACTGACTGATCTTCCAGGGATCCTGAGTTCAATTCCCTGCAACCACATGGTGGCTCACAACCATCTGTAGTGAGATCTGGTACCTTCTTCTGGCCTGCAGGCAGATGTGCAGACAGAGTACTGTATACATAATAAGTAAATAAAATATAAAAAAAAAAAAAAGAAAAAAGAAAAGCTGGCTAGCAACAAGCCAAGCTATGGCCGGGCATTCATAAGTAAAAGTAAGGCTCCATGCATTTATTTGGGAGCTGGATGGCAGGCCCTCAAAGAGCAAATAGTAAAGAATAAAAGCAAACAAATATAAGAACGATTACCTGTGTGGTACTGACTGTGGTACTTATAGAGCTTCACCAGCACCGGGGATGGAATTACCAGAAAGTCTCTCAAAGATGGTGTCACCGAATGTACCACCACTGGGAACCTTTCACACAGGCGGCCCAGACCCTGCAACACAACATCAGTCCATCATGCCGTCTGGAAAGGATCATCCAAAAGGCCTTAAGCCTTCTGATATCAGACTCAAACTTCCAAAATCAAAGTTCCCAGAGACTGCCTGCTTATTGGTAAAGAAAAGGAAATGGTACTGATTCTTCACCAATCAAGGCACATATATTTCTAAGACTGTTTGTTTCTTTTAAGTAAACAAATTAAGGTACAGAGTAGGCTGTTAAGCAAGGGTAGGTATGCATTCAATGGGATCTCTCTCAAGGGGAGATAAGCAAAACTGAGCGTTATAACCAGATCATCTCTCTGCGAGGCCCTGTGGTCTATGTCACAGCTCACCTGCTGGCCTGATTACATGTGAGGCTGTGTCACATCGAGGAGGACACAGGTCCTCTTTCAGGCAAGCACTCTTGCAGAAATACATGGTCCTACATGGAGCAGCCTGCCCTCAGTGCACAGCAGGCTCTAATCGGACTCTTCAAAGGCCAACTTTGTTGCCTTTTGCTTGACACTAGAGAATCAGCTTCAGCCTGAGCCACAGTAAGGACACCTGTGAATGGGAGTCTATGGAAACTGACCTGTAGGCAGCAGATTAGCAAGGGCAAATGGGCAATGATGACCTTGCTGGATGTCTTGGATTGCAGCTTTTCAGACAGCTTGATGCAAAGGTTTTCTGCACCTTAATTTAAAATCAGAAGTAGATACAAATGATCACCAAAGCCCAACATTCAGAAAATGTTCTTTTTTTGTCTTTTTTCTCACCCTCGGAGATGAGGACTGAACCCAGGGCCTACCACTGAGCTAAATCCCCAACCTCAGAAAATATGTTCTTACTGATTAATCACAGGACTTAGTACACCTTATAGAAATATCTGTTACAGGTATTAACTCTAAGAGCAACATCGGGAGTCTTGAAGCAGGCACCCACATGATGTGAACCTACACTATCTTCTCTGTGGGTGGGACCCCTCTTGTCTCACAGTGTTCTACTCTGCAAGAATGTTTCTCAGACTCCCCCACCTACTAGAACAGACTCTTACCCTCCAGCTATGAACCTGCACCTCTCAGAGCAAAGTCTAAAGAACCTTCAGAAAACCAGCAGGGAAAATGCACAGGCTTGGAGCCTTGGGCTTCCCCTCCCTCCCAGGTCCACTGCCTCACACTGCAGGACAGTATTCTAGAAGTCACTTTGGGAAACACACAGGGGGATCCTTGGGTAGGCCCAGAGCTCACAGGATACAGGGAGGTAGCTTGGGGCTCACCCTGCTCGTCCTTCACAGCCCACACCATGAGGTCCACACAGGCAGCATTTGCTTGGCAGCGCAGTTTGAGGGGACGCATCTCACTGTGGACCCTGTCCGCGTCATGCAGAATCTTCTGGAGCTCCCCCTGGCTCAGGTTGAACTGCTCCAACACAAAGTCATGGGTCTCTTTCACAAAGGAGGTGGGGAGGTCTGTGGGAAACAAAGTGTGGGGTGGGAGTGGGGGATGGTCACAGACAGAGATAGCCACACCACAACACAGGCAGCAGGTGCCAACAGTTAAGGCTGTTCCCTCTCAACAAAAACAAGCGGGGTCTCTGAGGCGCTGCTGGGGTTCTGGGAGTGCCTGCAGGGCCAAGCATGAACAGTCTGTCACAGCTCTTCAAAAGCATACAGTTTCCGGTCAGAGGAAGTCAGACCCAGGCTTTCGTTTTGCTTTGGGTTATTCTGATTCCTGTAGGCAAGTGATCTACACTGAGCTATACTCTAAGCTCATAGTACTGTCTTTTAAGCAGTCAAAAACTAGAACTCGGATATATGAAATACCAATAAAGGGATGTATAATCAATGAGTTAATTCACTTGAAAGATTAGAGACTTTCCAAATTCTCATCCTTGGGGCCTGAAAATTCCAGAACTACTGTGATAGGCAGAGGTCAGACCAGTAACAAATAGCCAAGGCAAGAGGACTCTAGGATGTCAGGCCAGGTTCGCCATCCCTAATGTACTCCTGAGGGAACGCAAACCTTTGATGCTATGGTCCACATAAAACTGTTTCTCAGGGGCCCTCTTAATTAGATTAGGAATAGTTAAGTAAATTATAGTGTATCTATATCTTAGAAATTTATGAAGTCACCAAAACATATTTAAGAGGAACATTTAATGTTATGAAGAAACATAATGGGAAAAACACATGAGAAATTGGGAGGAAATGCTAAACCTTTTATTTTCTAAAATGTCTAAATATGATGTAAAGCTATATGCACAGGACAATGATACAATGTGTGCAGAAAAACCTAATAGGAAATAAACCATCTCTTTAGCCATCATTGCCAGTATTAGCATCAGGGACAGAATCTCTAAAAAAATTCCTTATTTCCACTAAAGTTCAGTCATGTGATTATGCTGCTCACATGTGATCTTTTACTTTTGGAGATAGAGGGATCTTGCTATATTGTCTCAACTGGTCTCAAACTCTTGGGCTCAGCCCACCTTCCAAGCAGCTAGGACTACACCCATAAGCTACATCTGTTTTTATGTGTGATTTCTAAGTTGGCACCAAGAGAAAGCAAGTACCAGACTGTGACAAAGGCCCGGGGCCCCACCCCTGTACCCACACCCACCAACACCCTTACCCTTCATGTGGTGCAGAGTGTCTCGAAGAACCTTGAACATGGTCAGGTAGAGGGCATCACTGAAGGTCGTATAGTAGAGGTCAGCACTGGGATTGGCCTGCAGAGGAAACAGGCACATGGCCACAGGGCAGAGACTCCCTGAACTGCCTGCAATCTAAACTGAGCACCCACTTACTGTAACTCATAGCAGACATCTTTATCATCTTCAGTACAAGGCAAAAGTAAATGTGAGGTCCATGCCCTGCCCTGATGTCTACCAGGTAGGAGTTATACAGACCCACAGAAACAACAACAAAACCACTAACATTTCACTGTCTTTAGTCTGACATAGAAGTAAAGGAGGTAGAAGATCATGGAAGTGGCCACCAGACCAGAGGGAACGCAACATTACCCATCATTCTGAAGGAAGACACTATAGCTTGGACACTTCTAGACTTAGCCTACATTTTTTAATTAAAATTAATTTTGAATTACCCCCTCCCCATCAGATAGGGTTTCTCTATGTAGTCCTGGAACTCACTTTGTAGACTAGACTGACCTCAAACTCAGAGATCTAACAGCCTCTGCCTCCCAAGTGCTGGGATTAAAGGCGTGTGCCACCACCACCTGGCTTGAACTATTCTTTACCAATCTAATATGAAATGCAGTATTTGGGGGAAAAAAACCTCAAGACAAGGTCTAGTGAGTTAAGATGCAGTCCGTAGTGTCTGGATATTAGCAACTAAGAGAGGATGGAGGAAGCATGGGGTGGAGAGGGGCATGCTATGTTAGGCTGCTCAGAGGCAAGAGTCCTTTGGAGAACACCAGAACGACGTGGAGGGTATGGGTGTCACAAACCATCCAGGAGGGCACCGACAGGAGCTTGTAACCATGACCGCCCCCCACCAGTCCTCCTGACATTCTGGTGTAGAAATGAGATGGGCAGAGGTAAGAGCAGCTCAAGGTCTGATCAAGAGAGTTCAGAGTTGAGATCAACTAAGGGTTTTCAGAGTCACGCGTGCCACACATTAACAGTCCAGCTACAACACTCACTAGCCACACACCTCAAGTTCTCTAGGCCTCCAAGCTACAGTTTGTTATTGTTTTATGTCTAAGGTCAACATTTAAAACTCTTTTTTTGGGGGGAGGGCGGGTTGAAATAGGGTCTCACTGTGTAGCCCTGGCTTTCCTGAAACTCACTCTGCAGAGCAGACTGGCTGGGATTAAACACGTGCACCACTCGGCCCAGCCGGTTAAAACTTTTTCTGTGTTTGTTGGCACAAAACTATCCCTTCAAGTGGATATCTATTCTAAAGTCCAAAACTGTTAACAAAAACCTTCCCCAAACCACCCTGGTTCATTCACAGGGAAAAGGGCCCAGGACTCCACCTTGAAGCCCCATGGAGCTGAAGAGATGCGCCCATGGTTCAGAGCACTTACTGCTCTTCTAGAAGATCTGGGTCCAATTCCCAGCACCTTCATGGCAACTCATAACTGTCTATAATTCCAGTTCCAGAGAATCCAATGCCTTCTCCTGGCTTCCATGGGCACCAGGCATGCATGTGGTACACAGACACACATGCAGTTGAAACACTCATACACATTAAAAAAAAAAAAAAAAAAAAGGATAAGCCCTAAGGGGGATCTCCAGAAAGTCACAACTCTTCCTTAGGACCCATTCTGACTTCATTACAGGTAGTATGTAGACCAAACAAGTTTCTAGATAAGTCATTCTCAACCTGTGGGTCACAATGTCTTTGGGGCTTGCATATCAGATATTTACATTATAATTCATAACAGTAGCCAAATTACAGTTATGAAGTAGCAATGAAATAATTTTATGGTTGGGGGTCATCACAACATGAGGAACTGTATTAAAGGGTAGTGAAAACCACTGGTCTAGATTTTAGACTGTCCAAAACCAGTTTTCAGGCCTCAGCTTCTCAGCATGCCCTCAGTCATTTATGACCACAGACTGATAAAAGAAACCAGGGCTGGAGAGATGGCTTAGTGGTTAAGAGCACTGACTGTTACTCCAGAAGACCCAGGTTCAATTCCCAGCACCACATGGCAGCTCACAACAATCTATAACTTCAATTTTAAGGGGAGCTTAAAATTTTGGTCTCTGTGGACACTGAACGAACATGGTATACAGACATACATATAAAACAAACATCTATAAGCAAAACATCTATACATATAAAAAATAAAATTAAACCTCAATGAAAAAGAAAGAAAAAAGGGAAGAAAAGACAGAAAGAAACTGAGAGGCCTCTGAGACCACAAACTCAACCCACAGTGAGAGTCACAGGAAGGACACCACTTGCAAATGGTGAAGATCTGTAGCAAAGTACCAGACTGCAACTCGGAATTATGACAATGTGTCCCTTAGTCAAGACCAAGCAAGAGCAAACTACACGTACCACAAATGCTAGTGTCAAACTTTGCTGATGGCAAATGCAGAACAAACTTTGGCTCCAAATACATTTTTTAAAAAGTCCCTCAGATACACAGCACATACACTTAAAAATCAGGGCTTGCATGTCTCTGTAAGTACACCTTGCAGCTTTGGAAGCAAGAAAGGAGCAAGGAAAGGACCCTGTCTGACCGCAAGCTCCCAGTGTGTGACACGGACACACTAGTTAATCCTCCTTAATCTTCCAGGTGTGAAATGGAGACACTGACCACCAGCCAGAGGCACTGTGTGGTGGTGTGCTGAGACTAGGGTTGAAATAAGCTGAGCACTCACTGCAAGCAAGCCTTCACTCCAACCCTCCTACAAACAGTTGTGTTTAGTTAGGCTAACTTCATGGTAATGTCCTCAGAAGGTACGTACTTCCATCACGCTGGCTACAACTGCATCTAAGGACTTGAGAACAGGCTCCTCAACAATCTTCTTCACCTGTTAGAGAGACAAAAATCACATGAGGCAGCTTACAGAGAGAGACAGGAGTGCTAGCTTCTTCTACCTAATGACAAATGCGTTGATAGACAAAACCCATAAGAAGGCTGAGGGGGAGCTCAATAGTAAGGAACATGCTTAGCATACCCGAGATGCCGGGGTCAATCCTCAAAATTTTTAAAAAGAAAAAAGCCAGGGACCAGAGAGTTGGTTCAGTGGTTAAGAGCATTTGTTGCTCTTGTAGAGGATCCAGGTTTGGTTCCCAAAACCACATGGGGACTCACAACTCCATAACTCTAGTTTGAGGGGATCTGATGTCATCTTTTGACTTCCATGGGCACCATACATGCACATGATGCACATATATATGCAGGCAAAACATTTACATGCATAAAATAAAGTAAGTAACTTTAAACATTCAAAAGAAAAATGGAAAGAACCCAATAAATTTGTAGTGACAAATGTAATGGAAAGTAGCTCAACAATATATCAACTGAACAATGATCAAGCCACATGCAGAAAACGCCCTTACTATCTATTCTAGTATCACTTGAGACTTTTCTTATCCTGAATATGAATGACGATAAAAGTAAAGGCAGTGACTGACCAACTCCCTCAAAGTTGCCCATGTTAGATTTCCTTTCTTTCCTTTGTGTGTGTGTGGTTTTTCGAGACAAGGTTTCTCTGTGTAGTTTTGGTGCCTGTCCTGGATCTCACTCTGTAGACCAGGCTGGCTTCAAACTCAGAGATTAGCCTGCCTCTGCCTCCCAAGTGCTGGGAATAAAGACGTGCACCACCACCAGCCAGCAGCCAATGTTAGATTTCTGTTTTCAAGATGTCAGAGTGTTCAAACTGCTCAGTTACCAAGCACAGCTATGAGGAAGATTCCTGCAATAAAACCGTCTCCTGGACATCAGGAACTTTAGACACTGATGGCTCCTAGTGGCCTGGGATAGCAGCTCACTGGTTCTTCTCTGTAGTTAAGCTTGAGCACACATCATACGTCCTCTTCATTAGCTGGGGACCACATTTGTGTACCATCACCAAGTTTCTCTCTCTCTCTCTCTTTTGGGGGGTTGGGTTTTTTGTTTTCTCTTGGAGATAGGGTTTTACTATGTAGCCCTGGCTGGCCTCAAACTCACAGAAATTCTCCTACATCTACCTCCCTAGTGCTGAGATTAAAGGTATGCACCACATCCTACTTTATTTTAATTTTTGTTTTTGAGACAGGGTCTCTCACTCTATGGCCCCAGTTGGCCTTGAACTCACTGCACTCTTCTTCTAAAGATCCACCTACTTCAGCATGTAAGCAATGGCACCAAAGCCTTCTGGGACGTCACCTCAGAGGCCACCCAAAGAAACTCAAATTAGAAACTCAGGTTTTATATTAACACAACAACTCTTCCGAGTAAATCAAATATAAAAGGAAAGCACTGTTTTTAGTGGAGTCTGAGGCTTGGCCCAAGCCTGCCCCTGCCCTCGATCTGCATATTCATGGCAGACTTGACAACGATCTCTTCTGAATGGACATGTAGGGTGTCTCTCCCACACACTTAGGAGCTACAGAATGTGTGCTGAGTGAATGTGTTCAAAGCCAAAGCAACCATCATCTGTAGAGTCCACCTGAGGTCTACGGCGAACCCGCACCCAGGCTTGGAGCAGGGCGCTCTTCTCCCCTAGGGAAGGGCTAGAGCACATACAGACTGGGAAAGACTGTGGGGGGGGGGGCAGGGCAGGGAGCCCTCACTGGCATTGGGTAAGGCTTTCCAGGTGTGGTGAGTTGGGGGAGGGGTGCCCATACTCCTGTAAGGAGCCCCTAACCTCCTACCTAGGCTCTATAGGGACCCAATAATTTCACTAGAGGAGTTCTGCCTCAGTTCCTCCTTGGGACCTGGGGAGGAGTAGACACTGCTTACATCCCCTTAGGGAAGGAATTTTACTCTCCTCTCTGTAACTGTCAGTTTATTATATCTATTGTACCTGGAAATAATGGTACAGGCTGAATACCCTATGCCAAAAATCTGAAATCCCAAATGTTCCCAAACCCAAACTATTTTTACATCAATATGTTGCCCCAAGTAGAAAATTCCACATCTGACAAAATTATTCAAGACACTGCATAAGGCAGGCACAGTAGGCAGGCCTGTGGTCCCAGACACTCAGAAGGCCAAGGTGGGAGGAGTTCTTGAGCTCAGAAGTTTGAGCTTGTCCTGGGCAACAGAGCAAGACAGTTTCAAATAAAATAAAACTATAAAATAACTTTCTCTATGTGTTAGGCGCATAGATATGAAGAACAAATGAGGGCTGGAGAGATGGCTCAGAGGTTAAGAGCACTGGATGCTCCTCCAGAGGTCCTGAGTTCAATTCCCAACACCCACGTGATGGCTCCCAACCATCTGTAATGAGATCTGGCGCCCCCTTCTGGCATAAAGCCATACATGCAGATACAGCACTCATGCACAAAATAGATCTAAAAAAAGAACAAATGAATTTCATGTTTAGATTTGGGTTTCATTCTAGGATATCTCATTATGCATAGGAAAAAATTTAAAAAATTATAAATCTGTAAATGACCCCAAACCCTAACTATTTCTGGCACCAATCATTCTGGATGAGAGATAGTCAACACATAGCCTAAACTTTCCTGTTAAAAACAGACAGACATTCAGTGGTGGTGGTGCATGTCTTTAATCCCAGCACTTGGGAGGCAGAGGCAGGCAGATCTCTGAGTTCGAGGCCAGCCTGGTCTACAGAGGGAGTTCCACGACAGCCCGGCTACACAGAGAAACCCTGTCTTGACAAACAAACAAACAAATAAAAATTGGAGGCTTCTGACAGGCCCGGTGGCACAAATCTGTAACCCCAGCACTTGGGAGGCTGAAACGGGAAGAACTGATGAAGCTCAAGGCCTGCCTGGGTAAAACGGCTAAACCCTGTTTCAAAATTAAAAGTATGTGTTTTCTGTTTTTGTTTTAAGTCCAGGAATATAGCTCACTGACAGAGAGGCCTGAGATTCACCCCAGTACCATGTTAGCCAGGCACAGTGATGCACGCCATCTCAGCACTTGGGAGGCAGAGGCAGAAGGACTGGGGGGCCAGCCAGAGCTCACAGCTCTCAAAAACCAACAGCAGCCTTCTGCTGCCTGCTCTCCCCTTGGTCTATTTACCACCAGAGCTCGCTTACCAAGTTCAAGAGTTCCCGAAGCCTTTCCAGTGGAATACTGAACTCCTTGTAGGTGACGCCGTTGAAGATGGGGGAGACAGAAAAGCTGGAACTGATGGTGGAGAAGTAGAACTCGGGCTCCAGAGCAGTTCCATCAGGCAGGCAAGAGGCTGCCAGGAGAGAACAAAGGAAAATAAAAAGACATGACCAACCTAGATCATCCCCATAACCAACATAGCTGTACATGTTTCTGTTGATACTACAATTCCTTTTATCCCAGGCTTCTCTGAACTCAGTCATTCTCTTGCTTCAGCTGCCCAAGTGTTGAGATAACAGGAGTGTGCCCACAGCTCTCCTTTTTTTTTTTTTTTTTTTTTTTAAGGGGAGGGAGGGCTTATTCTGGCTCATTTTTTTTTTTTTTAAAGATTTATTTATTTATTATGTATACAGTGTTCTGCCTGCATGTATCCCTGCAGGCCAGAAGAGGGAGCCAGATCTCATTACAGATGGTTGTGAGCCACCATGTGGTTGCTGGGAATTGAACTCAGGACCTCTGGAAGAGCAGTCAGTGTTCTTAACCTCTGAGCCATCTCTGAGAGCGCACCTGGCTCATATTTTGAGGGTACACTGCAGTGAGGAAAGTGTGGCAGTGGAAGTTATGGGGGCAGAAAGCTTGACGCTGCTTGATCACATCTGGGTGAATCAGGATGCCAAGAGCCCTCCTTGTACTTTAATTTTTAAAGATTTGAGCGCGCGCGCGTGCGCGCGCGCACACACACACACACACACACACACACACACACACACACACATACACACACACACACACACACGAGCCCATGGAGGCCATAAGAGAGCATCTGCCCCCTTAGAGCTGGAGTTACAGGTGTTGTGAATCACCCAATCAGGATGATGAGAACTTAACTGAGGTCTCTCTTTCTTTCTACCTTTTCAGATCAGGATGTGATCTCTCAGCTACTATTCCAGCATAATGCCTGCCTGCCTGTTGCTATCTTCCTGACATGATATGGTCATGAACTCACCTTCTGAAACTGTAAGCAAGCCCTCAATCAAATGCTTTCTTTTTAAAACTTTTTAAAGATTTGTTTTATTTTATGTGTATGGTTGTTTTGCAAGCAGGCACAGATGTGCACCACATGTGTGCCTGCTGGATCCCCTGAAACTGGGATTACAAACGGCGGTAAGCTACCACGTGGATGCTGGGAAGTGAACACAGATTCTCTGCAAGAGCAACAAGTGCTCGTACCTGCTGAGCCCCCTCTCCAGCCCCTACATGCTTTCTTGTATAAGTTGCTTGGTCATGGTGTCTCTTTACAGCAATAGAACAGTGACCATGACAGATGTTAACTTCACACCTCTCTGAAAAAGTCACATAAGAATACATATGGACCCCAAAGCAAATGATGGATCAAAAGTCATTGTTTTTCTTTATTTTTATTATTTCAACTATGTGTATGTGTGTGTATGGGGGGGGTATATGCACATAAATGCAAATGCCCACAGAGGTCCCAGGTGTCAGATCCCCCTGGAGCTGGAGTTACAGGCAGTTGTGAGCAACCTAATGTGAGTGCTAGGAATTGAACTCAGGTCCTTGGGAAGAGCAGTATGTGCTCTCAACCACTGAGCCATTTCTCCAGCCCCTAGAAAATCATTAGAACATTTTATCAGAAAACTATCATTAGAAAATAAGTAAGTCTAATATTGTCATATTAAATAATGACAGACAGCCCAGAGTGGTGGCTTATGTTTATCATTCTAGCTATTTGGGAGGGTGAGACAGAAGAATTGCAAGTTCCAGTCCAGCATGGTCTGTACTATAAGACCACACCTCTTAATAAACAAAGGGCCTGGGAAGCAGCTCAGTGGTAGAGCACACAGGCTCAATCCCCAATACCACAAAAATAAGTCATGGCAGACAATGTCAATCTATGAAGAACCTGGTAGCCTGTTTGACTTCTCCAGTACGAGAGAGTTAGATAAAATCTAGTGCTCCAACCCTGGTGGTACACTACTAGCTCTAAGGAGGGATGCCAGCCAGCCACAGAAGGGGAATTTGAACCTTGAACTGAGAAGCTAGAGAGCTAACATAAGAACCTGGTGATGAAGGAGGAGGAGAGAACAGTGGTTTAAAGAGCAGAGAGGGAAGGTAAAGAGGCTGTGACCTGGAGGCAGACAGCATAAGAGAAAAGAAAAGGGCTCTATGAATGAGCTGGCGTGCGATGGTCAGATGGAGGCAAAAGCCAAGAACAGCGGGAACCAAGGACCCCAAACTGGGATTTTCATTATTTACAGAGCTGGGGGTGGTGATACATGCAGGTAAAATTTTTTGTTGTTGTTCTGAGAGAAGGCACACTTTGCAGTCCAGGCTAGACTTGAGTCAGAGTCCTTCTATCTCTGATTCCTGAGCACTGGGATTACAGTTCAATTCCCCAGATCCCATGTAAACAAACAACAAAGCCAGATGCAGTGGCGCACATCTGTAACCCCAGCATTCCTACTACAAAACACAACTCCCAGTATACACACTCTGTCTGCCTCTCTCTCTCCCCATCTCTCTCTCACACAAATAAACAAACAAACAAACAAACAAATAAATAAATTCACATCACTCAAAAATGGAGGAGTGCAGAATGGAGCCCCTGGTTTCCTGACCTATCCTGATTTAATCTGAGCTAATTTTTCTCAAGCGCCAGACGGAGATAACTGTTTTGATTGTGTGTATGTGTGAGTTCATGTCACCTGCCTGGCTAGCCAGCTTGTTTCTGCCTCCGGTAGCACTGGGATTGCAGGGGACAACCATGTGCACCTGGCACTGATGTGGGCTCTGGGGGTCTCACCTCTGGTCCTCACACTCACACTCAAGCCTGCTGAGTCATTTCTCCAGCTGAGGGAAAGGTAGTTTTAATGTGTCCAATATACAGGACACTCACATGAATCAAAATCAGCAAATTATGGGCAAGCATTTAGCAAGTAGCAAAGCTTCAAAGAAAGTCGTATTACTACATTCTTATTTTGTTTGTTACTGCGTTTTTGAGATAGACGCTGGCTATGTAGTCCAGGCTGGCCCCACATATGATCTTCTTCCTTTAGTCTCTGAAGTTCTGGGATTTGCAGGCATGGTCCTGCCACCATAACAAACACCTGCGTTTTAAACATCTATATATTTAATTGCCTTTAAAAAAGATAGGCCTTCTACTAGAAAACCCATGCTTTTACAAGTTAAAATCCACAGAGTACCATTTGGGAGTCTGTGACTTATTTTTTGTATTTTTCTCTAGAGATATTTTAAAACTAAACTCAAACAAATTTCTGAGGGCTAGAGAGATGTTTCAGCAGTTAGGAGTGCACTTGCAGAGGACCTGCATTTAAGTCCTGGCACGTATGGTCAAACAGCTCATAAATGCCTGGGACTCCAGCTCCAGGGGATCTGATGCCCTCTTCTGGACTTCACAGGCATCTGCATTCATGTGCAAATCCCCATACATGATACACATACATACACATAATTAAAATGATAGAAATAAATAAAACTCTGCCTGAGAATGTAGCAAGATTAAAGCACTTGCCTAGCTAGCACAAAGTCATGGGTTTTATCTAATTATTTTATCTAATTATTTAATTCCAGCACTGGGGAGGCAGAGGGCAGGTAGATCTCTGTGAGTTCAAGACCAGTGTTTGCTGCAGGCTGCAGGAATATATCATAAGAACTCAGCTGGTTATGGCAAAGTTACTACCTGGAGGAATCAGGGAATTCCTCCAGAGGAAGCCAAATCCCAAGGAGTTTTTGGTGTTACTTGGCTTGTTATATATCAGCTGTATTCTGTTATGAAAATCATGTGTGCCTTCATAGTTTTCCCAATTGACTTTTCCCTAAGAAGTGCTAACAGTGTGAACTGATCACTCTCTGGACATACACATTCCAGGTATTTGGAAAACTGCCTCAGGAAAGGCTTTTCTCTGGAATCAGATATCTCCCTTGGCCACTTTCAAGGACTAGCAGTAATAACAGTCCACATGCAAGTCTCCTGATTTAAGACAAATTCCACAAGGAGACACCGCCTAGGTCAGATGGATGTTCAGTAATAGCTTTACACAGTTTAGCTCGGACCCTCCTTTCTTACAGCCTTACCTAACCACTTCTAGTAATATTTAGACAACTTTCTGTGCTGACAGCTATGCTCAGCCAGAACCCCAGTTCAAGCCTCCCTGTAATTATCATCATTGGCAGCATCCGGCCAGGTCCATCCCCAGATGGAGGAAACTTAAGAGACTTAAGCATCTGGGCTACCTGTCTGAGAAGGCCTGGCGGATGTGCCAATTAAGCTTTACTTCCTCCTTTCCCAAACCTTACCTCTAGTTCCAGATCTCCCTTTAACTATCACCAGAGGCATCTAGCTGTACAGGTTGCCTAGCGACCGAGCACTGTAGATGTAACCAACTGTTTTATTAAATAAAAAACACAGAACCAATGCAAGGAAGAAAGCCAAGAGGTCAGAGCTAAGAGCTAAAACCTTACCCTTCCTCCTGCGGTGGTCCTACCTCTCCGAAGGAGGGCTACTTCCTGTGTTAAAGTCTTTATATAGAGTTTCTGTTCTGCCTTCTCATTGGTTGTAAACCCAACCACATGACCACCTCATCACGGCCTGTCTGTATAGACCTCCAGGTGTTCTATGGTTGGTATTGAGATTAAAGGCATGTGTATCCAATGCTGGCTGTATCCCTGAACACACAGAGACTTACCTAGCTCTGCCTACCAAGTGCTGTGATTACAAGCGTATGCCACCACCACCCTGCTTTCCTATGGCTTGCTAATAGCTCTGACCCCCAGGCAACTTTATTTATTAACAGACAAATAACATTTTAGTACAAAAGAAAATATCACCATAGAGCACACTTTCCCCCACCCTGCAGATAAACGGCAGATAGCTTGGACAGATAGGAGCCTCAGGAAAAAAGAAGACAGTTTTATTTTCTCCCATTGACCTAGCAACTTATAGATTCTTAACATTTTCTACCAATCACATTTAAGATTATAGTTGAGCACATAAGAGCCCTCTTCTTAGATATTACCTGAATTTAGCCTTTAGTTAATTCATTTCCCCATTGGTCACTTCCCTTTGGGATTGCAATGATAATTAACGGTTATTGCCTCCCTATGTGATTCTTATCACCCCTCCGTTTGACCCTGGAAGCCTGGCTTTGCACTGCCAAGGAATACTGCTTGTAAGTGTATATATACCAGGACTTCCAGGGCACGTGAGGGACAGAGAAGAGAAAAGAGAATGGAAGAACTAGATGGGTAAGAACTGGAGAGGAACAAACTGAGATGGGAAAGAAGTAGATTGAAGGGCTAGAAGAGAGTACCAGAGGAACGAGATGGAAGATGAGGAAGAGCCAGATGGGGAAGAACAAGATGAGGAAGAACGAGATGAGGAGGGAGAAGGAGATGGGAGAGGAGATGATATGGGAAGGAACAAGATGGATGAGAACCTAGAAGGGGCAGAACTAGATGAAGGAATTAAGATAGAACCTAGAGGGGACCGCAGACAAGTGTAGAGAGAAATCAGGCTAGAAATGAGCTAAATAATGAGAGCAGAATATAAGCTTGTAACTGACACAGAATAATAAAGTATGTGGACTAAGGAGTTTCATGTACATAGATTCATTTCTTCTCATCAAAGATTAATTATCAGCTGGTTGTAGATTCTTCCCGGACCCTGGGAGGGGACTATCGAGGGGCTGGACCCCCATAGTCCACGATAAGTGTTGGGACCCACCCCCACCTTTTTTTCCCCAGGGTACTCTTGAGGAGTGAGGGATAAGATATTTAGATAGAAATATAGAGGGGAGAGAGACAGATAGAAACACAGGACAGCATCAGCAGGGCCTGGATCCTAATCCACCGGCCCCTTCTGTCTCTTCTAAAGGGCTTTTTAAAGGAATGCCAAGGGGTGGAGCAAAAGATCTCCCCCTAGCATAGTCAAGTGCAGACCCTTCCAAACACGTGGTAACCACACACATGGTCAATCCATCCCCTTAAGCAGCCCTGCTGGGTAAAGCAAGCTCACGGCTCACTAGGAAACCTCTGTGGCCTCCCACAGACTAGCCTCACCTACAATCAAATTCCAGGACAGCTAGGGCTACACAGAGAAACCCTGTCTCAAAAAACCAAAACCAACAAACCAAAGTCCTGGGTTTCATTTGTAGTATGTGGGAGTGTATGGGGAATGGGGGAAGAGTGTGGTGTTTTGAATGAGAAGGGCCCCCACAGATTCATATATTTGAATGTTTGGATCCCAGTTGGTAGAACTGTTTAGAAAGGATTGGGATATGCAGCCTTGTTGAAGGTGGTATGTTACTGGGAATGGGATTTGAGGTTTCAAAAGTCCATGCCAAGTAGGGCGGTGATGGCACATGCCTTTAGTCCCAACACTTGGGAGGCAGAGGCAGGCAGATCTCTGTGAGTTCGAGGCCAGCCTGGTCTACAAAGCGAGTTCCAGGACAGGCTCCAAAGCTACACAGAGAAACCCTGTCTCAAAAAAAACCAAAAAAAAAAAAAAAGAAAAAGAAAAAGAAAAAAGGCCATGCCAGGCCCAATTTTACTCCCTCTCTCCCTCTCCCTCCCTCCCTCCCTCTCTCTCTCTGCTTCTTGGCATTTGGATCAAGATGTAAGCTCTTAACTACTGCTCCAGTGCCATGCCCGCCCACCTTCTACCATACTTCCTGACATGATCATCATAGACTAACCCTCTGAAACCACAAGAAAGCCCCAATTAGATGCTTTTTTCTATAAGTTACCTTGGTCTCACAGCCAACAGAACAGTCACACACACACACACACACACACA